>JAOTRQ010061382.1:0-13528 GCA_028565875.1 Hoplisoma paleatum
AGCAGAGCCTGGATTTGAACCCCTAACCTTTGGGTTCCCAGACCAACGCTCTACCCACTAGGCTACACTGTCCCAAATACACTGATATGTGTAATGTCATTCACTTATTTGGACCAAAATTATGTTTAATTGGACCAAAGAATGAGAGAATGAATAAGAAGCCACAAGTTGCCACTTGCAATTGCAAAGCGAGTCAGCGAGATACAAAAGGATTCCTGGGCTCCCCGGGTGAATTAATGCTTTTATCAAAAATCAGATTATCCAAAAAGTTGGGTTGACAAAAGCAAAACCAGGAGATGAACATGCCCCACCACATTATTTCCCACAGCAAAGCACCCAGTAGCTAGCGGCATGGTTATACCATCTGCATCTCTGTTCTGTTGCGAAATGAAGTCAAGCGTAAACAATAGTGTCCAGCAACACGTGTGAAGAATTCCCACCTGTCGATCACGATTAAACATTGTGTTGTAGATTGTTTCGAAAAACTTGTTTGAAAATGTATTTTTCAATGAACAAAGTCCGTAAGCGACAGTCGTTCTTGTTCGTACGTTCGCTATAAGAGTATATTGCTCAAAAAAAGTTTACATTAACATTTGTTAAATTATGTCTTGTTTTAAGGCACGTCCATTTAATCAGACCAGCCGGATATTAGGACCAAAGCGATTACGTCGCAATGTGGTCCGATTAACCAGATATGACTATTATACTACAGGTTACAGGTCAGTTATTAATCACAAAAAAAACATCTGAAGCTTTTATTTGTATCCTGTTAAACACATAAGTAAAGAAAACGTTCGAGGCCGGCTTGTGGTTTAGACGGTAAGAAGGAACTGCGTAATTACCATTAACTTCATACCATTATTTAGGTATTAATCCTTATGTAAGGGCCTTCGGATGGCAACCTTATCAAACTCACCACATGCAGGTCGTAAAGAACTGCTGACTTATTACTCTTCTGGCTCATACCATACAACAGTGAGTTTTACACAGAGCATAAACATCCATAGAGTGTGCACAGGTAGAGCAGCAGGATTTTCCACTAGCACATAAGAGTCTGATAGTCCCGGCTCAAATCCTGACCTTCCCCGGTTGGCCGGGTGCCTCCTAAGTGCCAAATGAGTAATGCGGCTCACAATACAGCTGAAAGGATTCACATCAACATCCACTGAGAAATACACCAAATTTCTTTAAGTATAAGAATTCATTTGCTGCTTAACAGTAACCGTAGTGCTGCCAACAAAACGTCACCACACACAGCCTTTCTTTGTCGGTGCGTTTCTTTTTATATTTTGGAAAGAGCTTGAAACATTATTTTTAATAATATTAGTGAGTTATCTACATGGAAATTAATACATACATGTAAAATGATTGGTAGGAAACATCAATACCCATTTATTTTTAAATTAAAAACATTTGCGTTTGTATCAAGTGCAGAAAAACCTGTTAGTTACATTAAATGTTTATATTAGGGCTGTCCACAACCAAGGATTTTGTTGGTCGACTAGAGGTCGTCATTTATTTTTTTTTATTATTCAAATTTTGTCATTACACATATACAGATGTACAGTACAACGAAATGTTTCTCTTCGCATATCCCAACATGTCTGGAAGTTGGGGGTCAGAGCACAGGGTCAGCCAACGTACGGCGCCCCTGGAGCAGACAGGATTAAGGGTCTCGCTCAAGGACCCAACAGTGGTCTTTGAACCCCCAACCTTTGGGTTCACAGCCCAACGCTCCACCCACTTGGCTACACTGTCCCTCCACTAGGCTACACTGTCCCTAAGCCTAATATTATCTGAATTCATAGCTCCAGCAACATGTAAAGTTCCCAGTGTTCGGTTTCTTTACTAAAAGTACCATTAGCTTTGCGTAGTGTTTAGTATTTCTAGGTTCGATTTAATGACTGGATTAGAGATGTGTTCTTTGTGTTTTATTTTAAATATGTAGAGCTTCAAAAGGCAGCTGGAAACTAGAATTCATTTATGATTTAAAAAAAGAATTCTAAATACATAAAATTAAGTTAAGACGCTTCAGCGACGTTTAAGTTCACTACTTTTGTTAGTACTTCCCTCTAGTGGGTATATTATGATAATACAAAAAAAGATTAAAACACACACACACACACACACACACACACACGCATAGAGAGAGAGAGAGAGAGAGAAATAATGAACATGATCAGTGACTTCACATAGATAAATGGGTATAATTCACTACAGGCAGGTACCAGCACATTTAATTATATCATATTATATCATTATTATATCATTGTGAATCGTACAGGCCGATACTGGCTGACCGGCTGTAACCCAGGGTCCAGTGTCTGATTCCAGACCAGTGTGCATATCATCACCAGTGTGCAGAGCGTGTCACCATAGCAACAGTTTAAGGCAAGCCATTGGGAGAGTTTTGGTTCGTGTGAGGTAAACTGTGATGTAAATTAATGTTTATTATTAACAATGTTCTACTTGAATTAAGCAGAAAGTGTATTATGAGCTTTAGATTAAAAGCAAGAAATGTTTAGGTAACGTTATGTAGTGAGTTTTAGGTTAAATGCGAGTGTGTACTAAAACAATTAATGTTAGCTAAAAGGATAACAGTTTTATATTTGGTAGAGGGAGCTGAACAGGGATTTTATTATTAAACTTGGGGAAGAATAGCGAGCGGATGTGCTGGTACCTGCCTGTAGTGAATTATACCCATTTATCTATGTGAAGTCACTGATCATGTTCATTATTTCTCTATCATTTTTACTTTTCACTTTATTTTATTGATCTTGGAGAAAATTTTAGCCTCAGTAGCATGTTACAGTTATAATGAGCAGCCAGAAACCTACAGTAACTAAATAAATGAATGGCTGACAAAAGACAAATATAGTTAATATAGTTAATATCAACATTCAGCACTTTTTCTATTAATCTCAGCAATTGTTTGGCACAGGAAACCACATTTTCACTAAAAAAAAGTCTTTACTTTTACTTTATTCTTCAGTGTTTACTTCTACTTTTACATGAAAGAATTGTGGACATGGGCAGAATTTTATTTGGGGCCTTTACCGTTACCTGGGCACCAAAAGCTTCACCATTCCATAGACTACACGTTGTGTGTAACGTACACACTTTCATTAGCATTAATTGTAAATAAAATACTTAAAAATGGCACAAAATTAACAGATAAATCAACAGTATTATTTTACTTCCCATTTCCTTTTTCGTCTACAATAGGAGAGCATTGTCTGTCATGAGGAAGTGGCAGAGAGTCAGTTGCTGTCTAGTTCCTCTTTGGCTGATGCATATTTCTCCCCCTCATCTTTAGAGTATTTACGATTTGTGCAGAGCGGGTAGAGACAACCCAAGCCTCATCCGGTAAGTGCACCTTACTTTAGATTTACATTTACAACAGATCATTTCTATCTTGAGAACTCTTAGTTCTAAGTTACAGTATCTAATGTATCTAAAGCTTTTCTGATTTCCCAGACTTCGTATAATAATGTAAACCAGACAGCAATCAGGTAGCATGAGTCCGATTAATTGCACATTTAAGTGACACAGATCACAACTGATTTGTGTATCATGCCAGCTTTAAGTTTATTAGCATTTACAAGTCTTCAAAAGATTGATGCAAATTTTATATAACCTGCAAGTCAGCTAAGGTTGTTTCTGTTTCTCTTTTTGAAAACGGTACCCAATTCAATGTAAATGTCTTCAAAATTATACCTGCAGAATGACATTTTTATTTACATTTTAAAAATTTCTATCCTGTGAAATCATTAATAAATTGGCTCTTGCATAACGAATCCTTAAAATAATTCTGAAAGGCAGGGAAGCTTTTCTTCTCTTAATGTTTATCCATACTTGTGTACACAGATTAGGCGAAACATCATCACCGTCGATTTAACAGACTGGTCTGTGACTATCATACTCAACACAACCAACATTAGCACTTTGAGCTTCAGTAGCAAGTCTGTTGGGTCAGACCACAGTGGCCAGTCTTCACATAGATATATTTTTTGGAGATACACTTCATTCCCCAGATTGATGTCATTGAGACTCTGCAGCCTATTATGCTGTCACTGATTTACCGCTGGTCCCTACTTGGTCCACAACCATTTTGGATATGCATATTTATTTTCTGACAACTTTGATATTAAAATGATCCCTTGCGGCCTAATATTTGCTACCCACTAGCCCACCCACTCAGAAAATCAGTTATTTACTTCAACGGGTAGTACCAGTATAATGTTGTCTAGTCGTTGTATGTCAGCAGTTGTATTTCAGCTAAAATGTACATAAAATTTGCATTCTTGCCAAAGGTAGATTGTGTAGGTTGAGTAGTTGTTGATTGCATGAACAAATAAATATGATGTTGGCTCAGTATTATAATATGAATCTGATCATGATGTCAACAACATGAAACCAGGTAGTTGGGTCCTTATGCAAATGTATGTCGGTACATTGTTAGAAGATGCAAATCTGTATTTATTTGAAGTTGTATTACTCAGATGACTGCACATCAATTCTTTGGCAGAATTCAAAAAACCTTCATGTATGTTGTTTCCATTAGCATTTTAAATGCATAATGGAAAAGTAAAGACTTATAAAGACTGCATAATATACAGATGGTGTCTATTAGTATACACACTGCAACAAAATAAAAATCAAAACACACACTTTATTTAGACATTGATAGATTACAATATTAGGAAGACCCTAATGCAACATGAAAATCACAAGCAACTTTCCATGTGATGTGCAAATTAATGCGAAATTCAAAAAATCTGAGTTGTGTTTGCTAATTTTATATTTTTAATTAGGCAGCTTACATGAAATGTATCAACAAACCAAACATTTCATTTTTGGAAGACAAAGAATAATAAACAAATGCAAGAGGTTATATATTTAAGTGAAAATAATAATGACCAACATACCACACTTGTTAATTGTTGACTCTGGACTTGGTCTAAGCTCCACAGCAGCTATCATTAAACCTGCGGAGTTTTTAACAAGTACAGAGTCTCTGATGGAGCTTCATACCCCATAATGCACATCTGGCCAGGTCGACTTAGAGAGTCAACAACCGTGGAAAACTGAAGTGCCCTTGAGCATGGCACCGAACTCCAAACCACCCAAGGGTGGCCCACCGTGCCATGCATGAGTGCTCACTAGTGTATAAATGTTTCCCTGCACAGATTAGCGTGCGACTTTCAGCGTTATTATTACAAGTAGGCAAAAGTGGAAATTAAGGGTGGCTTAATTAGCGTTTTCACCCTAGTCTAAAACTACACTACTGTACTGTTGAACAAAGGTTGGGGATCGGGTGCAGTCCTCAGATCACTTAGTGGCTTCTTGTAATGCAAGAGATTGTATGCACAGACATGCACAGACTCAGGAGGGTCTCTATGCCAAATCTAACGTGTTGAATTATCCATCCTACACGTTTATTGTGCACCAGTGTGGAAGACTCACACGTCATGCAACAAATTAGTTAATGTGTCAATACAGAAGTAAAAACATTTACTCTCAAGTCAAGTTAATGATCCCATTAAAAAGCAAATGCCGAAAATATGTCAGTTTTCTTTATTGGTTAACTTTATATACAATGTCACAGACAAAATGAGTGTTTTTTTTG
This sequence comes from Hoplisoma paleatum, assembly GCA_028565875.1. Taxonomy (NCBI): domain Eukaryota; kingdom Metazoa; phylum Chordata; class Actinopteri; order Siluriformes; family Callichthyidae; genus Hoplisoma; species Hoplisoma paleatum. The sequence goes on from JAOTRQ010061382.1 coordinate 5,630, forward strand.
CAAGGTTGCATATTTCTAAACAAACACTACATGCGGGTGTTTCTTGTTCTCCATTATTTTAGATTTGGATTATAGGCTCAGAGTTCTCATCAAAAAGGATCTTAGCATGCTCATGATTAAAATCCACCCAAATCCACTGCAAGATGCCAACCACCACAGAAAAAGTGTCAGACTGGTCCTAATTAGCCTACGTAACCCTGACGTTTCATTAGTCATCCACAGTGATGTTGCGAAAAAGGTAGGCCATGGACTCTCCGTTATGGATGCGCCGAATAGCCTCGGCTAGAATCATACTGACATCCACCGTCTTAATCTTGGGACACTGAAGCTTTTGAACCTCATGAGGGATGGTATTGGTCACCACCACCTAAAAACATAGAGGAAGAAAAAATCAATCATGTCATGCCACGATTAACTTAGAATTAAATGATAATCATTTGTGTTTTGTAGAGTTATTTAGAGTAATTATATCTAGTCGAAATACTGCCACTTTTGAACATGGAGCATAGTCACAGATATTATACACATGATTGATGTATCCATTGATCACTTGGTTAAATTGATCAATGGATACATCAGTCATGTGTATAATATGATTAGGTTAAACGGTCTGATTAAATGTTTTAACCTCATCAATGACCGAGTCCTCAATGAGGCGAGGAGCGTCTGCGGAAAGTAAGCCATGAGTGGCCATGACATAGATCTTATATGCTCCTCTCTCCTTCAGACTTTCAGCAGCTGCTACAAATTCTCCAACATCATCAATAATGTCATCCTACAAAAAAAAAAAAATCACACACACAGAGCAAATAACAAACATATTTTTGTTTTGGGACTGTGGTAGACTAGTGGCTAAAGCTTTCACAGTTAACTCAAAGTTAAAGAATTCAAATTCCAGTTCTGCTATGCATTGTTGAAACCTGCATGAAAAGCATGCTCATGAAATGATTTGCATTATCCAACAACTTGGTTGTGTCGTTTGCTTTTCTCATGTTCTTGATTAATATAAAATGCTTAATTTTTTCAATCGCTTTATATGTACTTTAAAATATCCCCTAATTTTGTGAGTTGTGTTATCTACTATTAAACACATCAGAAATGACATGCCAACTTTGATATCGTGATTGAATAGCCACACTCCACTAACCAACTTCAAGATGTCCTCCAGGCTGACACATTGGAGTAAATTAGTCTTTCTTAAGTAGTGGAACTGAGCTACCAGCGGGGTGCGTCTCAAACCGGGGAACCGACTTTTTTCCCCATAATAGAATACTGTAATGGCACATTCACTACAGTAGGTAGCAGTGGTGCTTTCATCAAAGCGCATTGAACAATTATATATTGATTGTATGCATTTAATTTTTCCGTTTAAAACCTTTTGAGAAAAACTGAATTAGTTAAATATGTTTTTAGTTTAAATAAGGAGGTGATATATAATATTTTAATTGTGTAATATACAAGCACTTTAATGCACTTTTTATTATTACAATTATTGTTACAAACAAATGTTAATAAAGTTATTCTTTGTTGTAAGTTGATCTATGTTTTTCTTTTTGTTTTCTTTAATGTTAATACGAACACAGTGTTGTGCATATAATTAAAGTACACCCTACACTATTATCATTTTTATTTTAGACACAAATTCTAAAAGACTCCTTTCTTCCAGGAGGTATAATAAAATTGATAAATAAGAAGCGAAAGTACATCGTGTTGCACGGACCATTGCAAGGGTTAGGAAATGGCAGAAGATGCCACTTTCAAGATCCGGGAACGTACAAACACTCCAGTACTTTTAGCATTTTGTACAGTGCATTTTTACCAATGAAGAAGAAGTTGGGTTTGCATCTCATTTGCATAATTGAACACCTTTCTGATTTGTTGTTTGCTTTTTTGATGTTCTTGCTTAATAAAAAATGCTTCCAACTCACTCCATATTCATCTTAAAAGAGCCGTGCACTTACGATAGTGCAGCCTGACAGAAAAACACATCTAGTATATTAGTAATTTCAAATGTTCTTTCTGCCAACTGATGGGATCATTTAGCATTCACCAACAGTGTGAAATGGATGTATTTTGGTACAGGAGTAATGTTCAAATAGTTAATAAACTATTCTAACCAAACATTAACACACTGTGATTAAGTATCAAGAACTTACAATAATTATGGCAATACGACCCCCAACATCTCCAACCACTGTAATGGGAGGCTTTTCCTTGGCCATCATCACTAGATGGAAACAAAAACAAATTAAACATGGTTTCACACTGAAGCAAAAAAAAAAAATAATCTGATTTAAACTGCCTTAACCACAAAGCCCAGCTGCTCACAGTCACTATTGTTCAGTCAGGATTGTTTTTAAACACCCACACACCTTATTAAATTGTAGTTATTGTAAATCAATACAATGAAATGTGTCGAAATATGTCTAGCTGCATTTTATTAAGCAGGGCCACTCCCACCACATAATTTTATTGATGTTAACCGGCTATACAGATGGACTTTCTCCGGGTGTGTCTCCTTGCAAGCTAGGGTTGTACAGCAGGTTACTACTACATTAACACTAGTCGCTGCACCACACACAAATTAAACCAGCACAGTGCTTGGTACACTTATTAAAACAATAACAATGTGTATTTAAATTTCGAGTAGAGAGGTGTGCATGATGAGCTGTGTGGATCAGGTTTTATAAGTGAACACACCTACGTTAAAAACAAAGCAATCAGCATCGAGAAACTCTCACCTTGCCAAACCATGCCAAGAACTCAAATCAAACCAGACCAGACCATCTGCATGCACTCAAACATCAACACATTTCATGGTAAGAAACAACTGAACAAAATAAAAATAAATAAATAAAGAGCCAATAAGCAGACTTAGGAAAACGTCAGGACACCATTAACATTCATGGTTCCTAGTACAAATGTATTAAATAGAGAATAAATGTACCTCTATGAACCATAACTTATCGGTTAACCTATTTGTCAAACATTATGTGGCTTACACTATGAAATAACGTGTCAGTTTGCTAGGGGACAAAGATCACACGGAGAAATAAATAAAATGGCCTTGTGATATAATGATCCTGGATTCACCTTATTCCAATGTAAATCAGAATAAGTAGAAAATAATTAAATGATGCACCAAGTAAGCATATCAAGTATAATGCCCACTACTAAAACCTCTGAAGAGTGTTGTGGATTGTTTAACTTGTTGACATAAACTGTTTATCCAAACACACTGAATGATCAGGCGATCTAATCACAAGATTTGTGTCTGATAAGTGTTTTAAAACCATTATTTTAATCCAAACAGACACGAAACCAAACCCAGATTGTAGAAAACCATTTAAGAGAATCCCAAAATACCAGTATAGCAGCATTGCGAGAAATTAGTAAAGACAAAATAACATGTTAAGAGAGGGTCAAACGCATTGTCAAATAAAACCCATAAGACAAAGCAGTTCATGAATGGGGGTTCAACACAAACAAGCAAGAGAGTGGCTGCCGTACTTGGAAGCTCTAATCCAGGAAACGAAACTTGTCTCCCTGTGTCGCCAACACAAAAAATAAAGCATGTACACAGAGTAAATGTAATAAGCCAGTGCAAAATCCAACTTAAACTGATACATCGAAGTTTCATGTAATTGCACATCATTGGTAGAAGTTTCACACATGCCTACAGACAGAACAGAGTAACTTAACCTCGACAAAATGAACAAAAAAGTAAATCTTTAGCCAAGAGTATGCAACAATGGTACAGTTGATAACATGGAGCCTAGTTTACACAATTTTAAATAAAATGTCTGTTAAAAAACAGGGACATTTGCTTGGCAAAAAAGAGAAATGATAGCTCTGAAATCCTAAGATTTATTTATTTATTTTAGGTCAATTAGAACATCCATTGAGTAATGGCCAAGCGCCTCACATTAAGTTTACATTTTAAAGCAGTTAGCTGGACTTCCAGTAACTGGAACAACCACAGTTCTTTAGAGGAAACAAATATATCTATTAAGTGACAAATTCTACTAAGGAGTGGGCTTACACACTAATTCTAGTTTAATCCTTAATATTGAATTTATTAAATCATTAACTTTTCTATTATTATCATTTGGTTATTAAGGTGATTTTGACTACAAAATTGTAAGTTAGTTTTGTGATTACAATCTGGATTTCGAATCAGCTGCACACGAGTAGTTCCTGTAAAAATCAGGCATTTGTGTGCACGCAAGTGTGTTTGTGTATTGACTCTTACAGGGCAGCTCGAGACCTGAAGGACCACACAAAGGTTTGAATGCGGGAGGAGACTGTCGACCGTCGGCTAAATCAGACTCAGCCTGAGCTTCACCATGAATTACAGCCAAACCGAGCCTCAGACGTTCTGCATATGACTGAGCTCTGAAAGTATTAAAAAAATGTATACACACACACAGAGAGAGAGAGAGAGAGAGAACAAACATACAACACAAACATGTAATGACAAGAGGTTATATAAAATATTATAAACATGTACATAAACACATTCAAGGTCAGAATAAAAGTATATAAAATAAGAACGTTTCTTCTTATTTACTTAAACAAAGCGAGCAAATATAATCTACAACTGCATTGTCATATAATAGCCAATCTTTGTTTTACCTCTTTGCAGCTGAGGGGGACTTTGCAACAATAACAGCATTTCTGAAGTCCGGAATCTATCAAAGAATAGAAGTAAAGATAAAACCATTAAAGCATTATTAAATAGTTTTTCAAGTCATCTTTTGGGACCTTTTCCATAAAAGAGCTGCTGGTGGCTTGATTAAATGCATTCATCTAACAAAGGTTTTGGTCAATTCTGTTTTTGCAGGAAACAAAACAGTCATTTCAATAAAAAATAGCTGTAAGAGTAACATTTTCTTATTGTTCATATTCATTTCACTTTCTGGAAATCAGGCCAAAGGCTGGTCACAAACATGACCTCTTCAGTGATGAGGATCCAGCATACAAGTTAACACCTGAGCAGAGGTAAGAGTCTTAAAGTTCTTCAGCGTTTCACATTTTTATTACAATGTTACTAACCATAAATAAACCACCTTTGACAACATATACATCTCTAGTCTATGGGAGCATTTCTGTTGGTAAATATTCAACTTGAATTGGTTTTTATTTCTCTGTCGCTCTACATCTGTGTGTCTTGTTCTCGGTGTCTGCCTGTGTGTGCGTGTCTTGCTCTCTCAGTCTTTGTCTCTGTGTATGTCTGTCTCGCTCTTGCTTGGTCTGTGTGTGCGTCTGTTGCTCTCAGTCACTCTGTCTTGCTCTGTCTCTCTCGGTCGCTCACTCTGTGCCTTGCACACTCTGTATGTGGGTCTTGACCTGTCAGTCTGTGTGTTGTGTTGCTTTCTATTGCTTTCCCTTTCCGTCGAAATCTGTGTGTCACTGTCGCTCTCTCTGTCTTTCTCTCAGTGTGTGTCTTGATCGATCTCACTGTACATCTGTGTGGGTGTCTCTCTCTCTCTCGGTTTTGCTCGGTGTGTCTCAAGAGAAATAGAGAGAGAGGGAGTCGCACACAGAGCAAAACAGAGAGAGACGTGGACAGCATGCAAACTCCACACATAAAAGACCCGAATCACCCCAACAGAGGGATCGAACAGAGGATATATCCCTTTATGTATTGAGGTGACACGACAGTGCTACCTATTTGAGTGCTGCCCCAATAAACAGAACGCGTATAACTGTGTGTGTGCGTGCTTGAACTACAACCTCTTGTATGTACTGCAGCAAGAAAGGTGAAGCACGCAAGTTGTCCACTGGAAAGTTAAAGAAGCCTTGGATCTCTTTCTGGTGCAGATCCATCGTTATAATGTGAGTCAATCCTGTTTTCAAAAACAAAAACGCACAACCAGATAGTCAAGTTCAACTGGTTGTACCACAAGTAACAATTCCTGATAGACAATGTAATCACTATGCTGATTGTAACATTTGGGGTAAATCTGGTTGAGGCATAAATAATAAACCACAACAGAGATTCACACCCAGATCTGTGCAATGCTCCGCTTCCAGTACAGGCGTTATTAGAACGTTAACAACCCCACCCCATTAGATTGTACTTTCTCACCCAGCAGACATGAAGAAAAAATTGCCTGCTAGAGGGTGCCCACCCAAGATTCAAATCCATGCGCCCAGAACGTCACCAGTGTTTCAGTTAATTGTCACCTGATCGTAGCATTTTAATTGTTTATTAATCCCATTAGTAGTCAAATTTGTAAACCAGTTTCGTGTTTTTATTAGCCTACAAAATTCAAGTAAAGAGTAGTTGTCCATTCAAATTAATCTTAAGTGCACCAAATGGTATTTGTATTGCTTGCCCAGTAAAGTACTTACGAATCAAACTTTACTGAACTGTACCTTATTGTATGCAGAATTCCCAAGCTATTACTGCTGTATTGTTTACCTGCGTTGGCAAGCATGGATGCCAGCAGCTTACAGACGATGGATCCTCTCTTTCTCATCTTGCACTGCTTGCTGTAGGGGAAATATGGAATGACGCCAATTATGTTTTTAGCGCAGGATGTCTTCAATGCATACGCCATCACCAGCAGCTCCATGATTGCTGTGTTCACATCTCTGGCACAGAAAGAAACAAAAGCACATTATTTTCTAGTAAAGACAAGGTATTTTAAAGGGTGCAAAATGTCACTCTAGCACCTGGATGACGAATATTACTGCACAAATGCATTCCATATGACTATAGAGTACTGCTCATTGTTCAGTTAAAGCTACTGTACTTGTTCTCCACAATCAAATGCCAGCATAGAACAGTCATCCCACGATCAGTGGAAAAAAGCATTAGCATTTAGGCCTGAAAGATGCAATTATGTACAAAGCTGAAGTCATACAACAAAACCTGATCAGCTCTGAGCAATCCTGACTTATAGGAATCTAAAATAGCCTAATATTTGCCACACCTTTATAGGACCATGGGTCAATCAAAATATATGTTGCTTGTTTCTTTTAATCCCGTGCTTTATGCTCTGAGAGATGAATCTGTAAGAACCATGTTGGGGTAATTAAAGTAAAAGGCTCTGAATAAGATTGCTTTACTCGCTTTAGCTGAAAAGACTGCACAACAATGGATGGATCTGAATCTTGGCTGGACGCCCTCTAGCTGTCTGTACAGCATGTGGAACATTGAAGAAATATGTGTGTGGCTCTCAGTCATGTTTTACTTGGTCAAGTAAAAAAACTGGTCAAAAAAGGGGAAAACTATTTTTAACACACATTTCGACATACCTTAGAGATTTGCAACGCCCATGTTTATGAAAGTAAATATCAATTGTATTAAACAGGAATACTAATATGAATTGTGCCCAAGTGAATGCTCCACCAGACAAGAGCTGAAAGACAATACCAATAAATTATAGACATTCACCTGTGCATGGTCTGGATGATGAAGATGTCCTGTCCTCTTACAGACTCCTTGACCTCCACTCTGGTCTCTGCAACAAAAAAATGGAGACAACTACATCCAACAACTTAGTCAAGCATAGTCAAACTTAGTCAAGCCAAAACGTAGTCAAACATCGAAAAACTTGAAATTAAATGAACCCGCGCTATGGCGGAGAGGAAAAGCATTTGTCAAAAAGGATGAATATTTTTTTCAACATTTATGTTATATATAAAAAAATAAATATAAATATATATATATAATCCAGACTAGGGCTGACGGCAATTAATCGATTATTCGTTGGTCGACCGAAAAAATTACTAATCGGCCAGATTCCATTGGTCGATTAGTCGCAGGAAAAAAAAAAAGTCGTTTCTGGGACTTTTAATTTGAACGGCGTCCCAAAGGAAGACGTGACACTCCATACCAGTAAGTGGCGGTAATGCACACCCTTATTGCCAACCGCCATTAAACACCAC
>JAOTRQ010061393.1:0-13528 GCA_028565875.1 Hoplisoma paleatum
GCCCCCCCCCCCCCCCCCGCAGTGCCATATCTTCAGTCCTGTATTATAGAATGTTTATATACTGACGATGAATCTTCATCCCGCCTTCGATGCTGCTGGTGTGTCACGTAACAGAAGAACATCACAGGCGGACACGCGCGACGCTACACGACTGCTGCCGTCCCGGCGCGCGTTCGCTGAGTAAACAGACGAGTTTAGTAAATACACAGAATGCGGTTTTTGCATTTGTATCGGTGACCGTGTCGATGAATCAGTGTTCAACACAACCGGAGAGAGACTCTGCTGAACCGGAGCGAGGAAACACAATTAACACTGGTTTAGTGTGTCTGTTCATCCAAACACAACACGAATCAACAGATGTGTACATATAATACACACACACACACACACACACACACACACACACACAGTGCAAATCAGCTTCATGTCTTCCTCCGCGTCCTGTTCTCTTCGACTATATACAGAGATATTCAGGCATATATTGAGAACATCTAGTGTCAGTCCTCAGTAGCGTCCTGTACACGGTTCCACCTTAAAATGTTCCGGGGCTCATTTCAGCGCCGGCGTCGCCCCCGTCACCGCGCTCTGCCCGGCCCGTCACCGCGGTTTCGCTCGCCGTGCTCTATTTGTACAGGCTCATGGTGGGGCTCTGGTACATGCACATGTAAGCGTCGCAAAGGAGTCGGCGCGCGTAACCCTGGATGTTTTTGGGATCGAGGGCGTGGAGCTCCTCCGGGGTCATTTTCAGGTACGCACCCACTTCAGGACACGGAGACACCTGAGGGATGTTGAATCCGTTCTGACCTCCTGTTCACCCAAAACATTTAACAGATCAAGTTTCAGATTTAAAAAAATAAAGACCCTATACGTATAAAATGTATGAAGGAAATAATAATTAAGGACATTTTCATTTACAAATTCATTTCAATCAATATTCACTTTAAACAGCAGAGGGCGCTGCCACTAATCACCAAACAGACCTACGATCAGAATTAATTTTCTACCTCAGAAACAAAAGCGTGTTCATCACAAATATTCTGTTTTATCCCTCGACATCAATTAAATGAAAGCGTGTCGTTATCAGTCTTTGATTTGATTACGTTTAGGCTAAAATCATGAAGAAGAAGGAATCGTCAATTCTTTCCATAAATATATATTTAAAAAAATTAAACAAACAAGACCATTCGGTCTCTAAATGGAAGTCAGCAGAATATTTAACTGCTCAGATACGTTCAGTTATTCATGAACATCAGTCACTTTATAATCAGCTTATTTATATTTGGACTTTTATCACTTATCTTGTTTAACACTTATTTATCACTTATGATTACTATTACTGTTATCACTTCATCGTGACGGACACTTTATTCATTATAATATCTAGCTTATATATTATATAGATATATTCTTCTTATAGCAACATTCTCATTTTATTTTGATCTTTACTAAATCTTGTACTTTTACTTCATTTGTTTACATTCCTAATCACTTAGTTACATTCGGAGTTTACTAATTGTTGACTTGAATTCTTTGACTTAAACCGTTCTAAACTTAAATCTTTCTTTTATTTGAGATGTTCAGTGGTTATAAATGCACGACTGTGATAAATAAAATGCTGATGTGTAAATTTCCCACCGTCTCTATCAGCCATGCTGTCGAAGAAGAGCCACGAGGAAGACGCCGAGCCGTACTTGACGAAGGCCACGTAGTGACTGGTCTCGATACACAGAACGGCGAACAGCTCCATCTGCTGGCGGGGAAAGGTAGCCTGCCTCCACGTCCCTTCCTGAAGCTCTTTGGGCAGGGAGAGTTTGCTGTAGCGGTGATTCTTACGTCGTGGGTGCAGATGCACCTGCAGAAAAACGTTCAGAACCTTTCACAAACCTAAACAAGCCCCTGAGCAAAGCTCGTAATCAGACGGGGAGGCTGGAGCATGAATCAGAAAATTGCTGGCTGTCGCTTCGTTTTTGGAGCCCTTGAGCTACGCCCGTAAGCCTCAAATGCTCGCGGGTGGATTTAGTGATAGTTGTTCCAGCATTTTCTAATAAACAAACAAAAATAAAACAACAGAATTCATAGCAACACGTGTAATGCTGGACTAAAGCTTTAGCACTTTACCAGGTTGTGTGTGTGTGTGTGTGTGTGTGTGTACGTGTCATCTGTCTGTCTGCGTGTCTGTGTGAGTGTTCCTACCATTGAGCCAAACATCCCATTCAAATGTACACGTCTCCACCTAGTGTTTATGGCAAGAATTGCAAACAAAAACACAATCTCTCTCAGCTCTTGTTTGTGTGTGTGTGTGTGTGTGCGTGTTTACCTGTGTATTGCACTTTTCACAAAACTGCTTAATCTTGCCCGCTGTTATGTCAGCATCTTCGTAACACTCCCTACACTCATAAAGAGCCAAACCCCCACAGATACGACACTCTCTGGGTGCTGACACACACACACACACACACACATCAATATTATTAGTGTTATTATTATTAGCATTTAAAGACTGCAGACATATGTAATGTAGTACACGAATCATTTCGATGCAGTAACTCCCTCCACTATAAATATTTTTACCGACTTTGCGACGCCCTTCTGGCTGAAAAAGGACCTCAGACTAGCATAAGCCTCATGTGATTTCTACAGAGCATCTCAGCAGAGACAGAGAACCACGTTACTGCGGCTGTATAGTTTCACATTTGTGCCCCTGATGTCATAACAAGACAATAAAGGTCACCCTAATAGTAGTCACGGCGATGAACTCCTCGCTCCCTGAGAACCGGCCAAACGGGGAATTAAAAGTGGAGCCTTGACAGCGGGCAGGCGGGCGAACATCTCGCAGTTTAATCAAATTTGTAAATGACTACAGAAGTAAATAAAGCACGCGCGCCTCTCTAAAGACGTTCCATCTTAATGGCAGATTAAGAACAACTTCTAAAAGTGCTGATCCAGTTACATCCGAGTTTAATGCAGCTCACTGTCTTCCAGAAGATCTGTAATGTCCAGCTCCAGAGATGGGAAGATTTTATTGAACATCTTGAAGTCTTTTCCGAATCGAGGCATCTGGATGATAAGACAGGAAGGAGCCTAAAGCGAGAAAAGCAGAGCAAAGTGAGTTTTAAACATGCAGTAAACTACATGACTCGGTCCCTGACTGAGCGGATCCAGGGGTTTATGTCATGTTTCATAATAAAGAACCGTCGGTCAATATTAAGAACCGTTTCCATGCTAGTTGCTGAGCGGTTTTAGCGAGGAACACGTGAATCGATTCACGCAGAGATGCGGCGTTCCCTCACCTCAGCAAATTTGAGGTCACTGTTGATAAAAGACCATTCCAGTAGCTGCTGGCTAGTAGGCACGAGCACCTTATCTTTCTTATCCATGAAGATCTGATAGAAGTAACAGTCCTGAACTTTCTGTCCCGCAGACCTGTAAAGCATCGAGAGATTCCAGAAACAGTTTTACTCCAGAAAAGAAATAAAAACAAGAAATATTGATAATTAATTTGAATTGAAATACGGCAAGTGATAAAATCTGTGGATCTTGATAGTCAAGGTCCTTTTATTTCTCAACAACAGTGATGGACTGACTGTTATCACATGACGTGACCCACCGCCAGTCACCCTGATCAGGATACACACAGAGGGGAATGAACGTACCGTAGTTTAAGCAGCGGGTCGACCCTCAGAATATGGTGGAAAAGAATATTGAGGAATTCTTCAGGATCTGTTTTGGTATAAATAAAAAAGAAGAAGAAATGAGTTTACTCCCCAGATCAACCTGTTCATTCACTGAGCTTCCAGCAGGGGGCGGCTCAGTCTGACTCTTTTAGTTTGGTGTTGTTTGATACTAAACGAACGTTGGCGTGACGGCGTGTACGGTGTGGAGCATCGCCTCACCTTTCTCCTCCGACGTGAATCCCGACGCTGCCTCGACTTTCTCTAGGATGCGACGCAACTTCATTATCTTAGTCGCACAAACGTAACCGTGTCTGTCAAAAACATGCACAAGAGTTCACGTGAGGAGGGTGGAAGCGGCTTACGATGGCTGAGAGAATCGTAAAGAATCCATTCATTCAGGGTGTGGACACATTTAAGGTTCGATCCGATATTCACTTTAAACAGTAGAGGGCACTTTTTGGCTTCGAGGCCAGCGATACAGACCAACAGCCATTCATAGTGTCTATATAAATAATACAATAATCATAAATAAAGTATTTTATTTACTTTCTAAAAACACGGTGTGTGTGTGTGTGTGTGTGTGTGTGTGTGTGTGTGTGTGTGTGTGTGTAAGACACCTACATTCTCAGTGGGTTGACTATTTCAGTGCGTAGCAGCTCTTGTGTCTCTAAATAATATTCGACATCCGTTTTCGACTTGGGTCTCAATAAAACCGTATCCAACACAGAACTAAATGAGAAAAGACTGTGAGAGAGAAGAGAAAATAATAATAAAATGTTAACAACTTTTATTATTATTGTTATTATTATTATTTTATCTAAGCAGATCTGCATCTTTTTGGTAAAAAAGACATCATGAAATCATAAGCAGCAGAAGAACGTGATCATAAATCAGTCAGTGACAATAAAAGTCCAGCAGGTGTCGCCAAAGTGCTTTAGTGAACTGAACAGCTTAGGACAGTTAACATTAACACTAACACTGTACTCTCGGGCAGTATTAAATGATTAAAAGAGGCACGTAGGGGGTAATAACAGACTGATTAACCCCATTCATGGTTGCAGGGGTGGGTGTGGGGGGTCTATAGGGGTACGGACTGCGAGAGAACATGAGACGGTGTGTACCAGAAGAGTGTGGAGTCCAGGTAGCAGGAGTTATAGTGGCCCTGAATGCCCTTCTTCTTGCCGATCATCACCTCCAGGCCGTCGTCCTCCGTACGTGGGGGTGTGTTCTCATTCACGACCTCGCTCAGGTAACCGCCGAACGCTACAGCACACACACACACACACACACACACACACACACACACACACAAAACAACCAAAGCAACAAACATTAACGTACTAGTACACTTGAGTAAATGGCTTTATGGTTGTGGTTTCTTCCTGTTAATTAGCGTCTGTACCTATAGAATTGCAGCGCTCGATGGGATTGGGCGAGTGGTGCTGTGAGGGGAAACGGGAATCCGGGCGGCAGCACTTCAGTTTGACGAACAGAGCTTTCTTTGGTGGACAGGTAAAATAGCGTGTGCCCTTAAATGTGCCATCGGTGCATCCTACACATTCATCTTCCTGAACACACACACACACAGAGAGAGAGAGAGAGAGAGAGAGACAGAAAGAGAGAGAGACATGCTAATGTGTGAGAAATTCCCCAGCAATGCCAATGTGGAAACAATCTCACATGCAAAAACATAACACACACTCACCAGCTCCAGCCCAGCAAGAGGCTCCAGGAGACCCGGCGGCAGGCCGACCCATCGGATCACCCCGCACAGGGGAGGGTTCTCCTTAACTTCCACCAGCGAGCCCACCTCCAAACCCGGCTGACCTTTGGGAGGTGAGGCCGGCCTCGGAGACGGAGCGGTGGGAGGGCCCGGAGACTCCGGCTGCTCTCCCATGACCGACTGGACGGAGAGTGAAAGTGGCCCGTGGTTCATGCTCTCATTGGGACCGCTCTTTCGAGACAGACTGAAGGGTAACGAGTGGAACTTATTGTCGCTGGAGAGCGAGGGCGTGGTGAGGGGCGCCCTAGGAGGCGTTGAGGCTTGGTTAAAGTCTGGAGGAGTTTCTGTCAGAGACTTGGCCGGATCTTCGCCCACTGGCACGAGAGACGAGAGAAGAATCCATCGATTTTGTGTAATGTCATGTTTCATTAGTGATGTATCGTGCACCAATGTGGGAAAAAAACATATAAAGAAACTTTCATTTGCTGTTATTTAACTTTTATTTACAGGGGTCAATCAGTCTGTTGTAATGACCCCCTATATGCCTCTTTTAATAATTTATTACATGCTTTGATTTTAACTTTTATTAAGTCTATTAATGCTCGATGAAGGTGTAACAGCCCGGGTCGTACAATGTGGTCTGGCTTAACTGGTCACTTAATATTATATTATTAATAATAATAATAATCTAATGAGAAGCGATGAAACCTGCACCTTTAAGCACCAGTTACTGCAAACGACCTTTCATTCATCTATTCATCAATAAAAGCTGAAACATTTCCCACATGGGTGCACGACTCGAATCAGCATCCAACACAGAGTGACAGAAACGTGAAGAAATAAAGCAGATAACAGGTACGGTTGGGGGAGGGGGGGGTGAAAAGGAAGCGACAGACCTCATGATGGAAACACGGGAGACGAAATGCGATGACGAGAAGAAAAAAAATTCCCCACCGCAATTACTCGAAATAATTCCACCAATAAACCCCCCGAAAGACTTTGTGCAGGTGACACGTGCAGGATGCTGGGTGATCGATCGTGACTGGAAACTCCCACACATGCATCTCAGCAGCAAGATTTCAACATGAATCACATTTTACACAAGCTAATGTTACATTATTAGTGTTATTATTATTCAGCAAGTTAGCCGAGCCGAGCACGTCTCTCTGTGTAGGAAACGGAGAAGTAATTCGGCCTGGAAATGTTTAGATTAGAATGTCTGTTTTGTTTTTATAATCGGCTATTTTTGTGTATTTATTGTAGTGTTGTGTCACTGCACTGTTTATTGTGTTGTTCTGTGATCCTGGACGAGGGAAAGGAGGAGGAACGCTGTCTCGTTTCTAGATGTAATATGTACCAATATGTATAAAACTGAAACGACAATGTTTCAGGGGGTTGTGGTGATTTAAGCTACGATAGCTTTCTATTATCGGTCGTGAATTTAAAACCAGGAAATCGACCACTAGACGGAGAAATATTCATTATAAACGATAAGAATGTTGGTGAATATTAAAGTTCCATGATGTTTTCAGACAAGTGCACTGTAATCTTGCTGATGAGATGAACATATCGTCCGCCCATCGCTCACATCTCGACTGTTCTTTACCTTCGTCTATGTACCACGTGCTTTTGGATTTGCACTGAGCCGGAGAATCGACAGAGCTGCCGTTTAGCGTATAATAAAATTCGGACTTGCTCCTGCTGGCAGCCTGCAGACCTAACCCGGAATAACACATCCAGAACAGAGAGGGTCAGTGTGTGTGCGTGCGTGTGTTTACCATATATGACATCGACGGGTCTGGAAGGACTGAGCTACTAAAACAAAAAAATAACTCAAGTAGGGGGAAAAAATGTATACACTATACTGCCAAAAGTATCGACTCACATATGTGCTTATGTCACGTCCCGTTCTTCATCTATAATGTTTAATATAACGTGGGTTCCACCGTTTACACTCTAGAACAGCTTCAACTCTTCTGCTGACGTCTGTCCACCAGCTTCAGGTGTGTGTTCATGTTTATGGGGATTCGTGACCCCATAATTCTCCTCACCAGAAGTGCATTTGTGATGTCACAACATACTGATCTTGGTTACGAGAAGAGTCCCGGCTCTCGGCCTCCGTTCTACTTCATCCCAAAGGTGGTCGAGGGTTCGGGACTCTGTGTGCAGGACGATTCGAGTTTCATCTACACCAGACTCAGTACATGCATGTCTTTATGGAGGTTGTTTTGTGGACTGGTGGACGATCATGTTGGAAGCGGAAAAGACTCCAAGCTGTTTCCACAAAGTTGTGATCATTGAATTCCTGTTGCCATGGCAGCGATTGGAAGACCTGATTTTGATCATTTGGATGGGTGAGTGAATACTTTTTGCAATATGGTCAAAATTCTCTTTTGAATGTTCATTCACCGGAAACAACTAAAATGTGCCAAAAATTTGTGTTGTAGCGTGTGTGTGTGTGGTGTGGTGTGGGGGGGAGGGGGTTTCCACCGATTCTGAGGTAAAAGAGGCAAAAGAAGTCAGCAAACAAAGTAGTAAGATTAAAACGGACGCTTGTTACATCGTTATCAGCTCATGCTTGTCGGCTTGGTAATAAGAAATGTTAGCAGCACAGTGGAATAAACAACAACGTAGAGACGTAGGTAGAGAAATCAGAGCAGAAGTGGAAGGCCGGGTAGTTAGGTACGTGTATGTGTATGTGTGTGTGTGTGTGTAATACCTTTATTTTTTGGTTTGGCCTGGCTGCCCTGCTTCTCGACACTCCCTCGTAATGTTAAGCTAGTTTTGGACGACCTCTGGTCCTGCATGGGGAAATCTGTAATAAAATCAACAGGAAATACAAAACACACAACCCGGGTCAACGAGTGCAAACGAACGGCCATCACGTAGATATTGATGGCGTGGTGTAACCATGGTTACACGTTATGATGTCGTTGTGAGAGAGGCCAGGATTGAATGCACTACTTTAAGCTGAACGTCGGGTTCCGATTGTACATGAGAAAAACTTTTTAGGACTTTTCTTAAGACTGGATGTTTGTCCGTGTGTTTATACGACAGCGTGACCTTTCCACAGTCGCCCCCCCCTCGACTCGTTCAGCAGCGGTTCTTGGTCTGATGGTCCAAATGTCTGTAACACTTTTGACTTGTGATTATGTCGACTGTAACAAAACGTTCCACTGATCGAGATTCGAACCACTGGTGAGCCACTGGTGTTTCACACACACACACACACACACACACACACACGCACGCAAGCGCACACATATGCGTGTACACACACACACGTACACACACACACGCGCACTCACATCTGCTCAAATCTGAAGCTTTACAAAACAAAAGCACGTCTGTCGGCTGTCCAGAGTATCTGACAATCGTGAATTCATTCTCCCTCACCCACACACACATACGGGCAAACACACACACACACACACACACACACACACACACACACACACACACACACACACACACACATTACTGTTTCGGTATCCAGTTTTAAAGCCCTAATGCCAACATATCCACTACACACACAGTTCCACACTACACTCAATCAGACTCGGTCGGGTCCCAAAGACAGCTAGACTCGATGCCACCCTCACTGCCAGTGATTGGGGTCAGGTTCGAATGTCTTCGCGCCCGTGTGGACGGTGGACTCCTAGTTCCAAAGAGTACTAGAGTTATAAAGTGTGCGAGTAATAATAATAATACATTCCATAAGCACCAGCAGGAAGTTGTTATAAGATACAAAAGAACTCGAACGGGGGCCAAACTGGCGCGCACTTACCCGTCATGATGTCACAGATGGGTACGAGACGGGTGTGATCGTGGCTGGCGAAATTACACAGCTGCTTCCCATCGAAATAGCCGTCCCAGTCTCCGATAGGATTGTCCTGAGGGTGAGACGTATAGCACCCTATTACTGTCGCTGGACTAGCTCATGATTCGCACCCATTCCAACGCCGTTATTTAGGACTCGGGATGCGCACACACACACACACACACACACACACACACACACACACACACACACACATGGTCCAGTGACGCTCTCGCTACACAGCATGCTTTACTCTTCGGCATTCACAATGAGCAAAAGATGCGCCCGTTTCCCTAAATAACATCGCGAACGCTACGATACACGACCCTCATCTCCACCCAGCTACTCTTCTGTCCAATAAGAACTCTAGAACTTTCCTACCAACCCGTCGTTATGGTTAATAAGTCAATCTGAGTTATTCAAACCAGCAGCAGGTTCTATCTGCTCAGCCTGTCTGACTATCTCACTCCCCGACTCAAGGCAGTGCCTGAAAGGCGAGGTGGAGTGGGTCATAGTGGCCGTGAGGCGCTTGGCTGCTGGCCACGATACTGCTCATTCTCTCTCTCTCTCTCGCTCTTTTCATCCCTCCATCCGCCCTCTCTGAAGCCTGACTGCTCCTTTGTTTTGTGGATGACAGTAAGCGGGCCCCTGGCCCCTGAACACGGGGCACCGGACGGACGAGGCTGACGGACGGACAACACAGCTATGGTGAAAGGATTTTTTTTAATGTTTAAAAAACTTCACCAGAACATACTTTGTTTAGAGATGATCCACTAGCACACCAGCCCTGAGATTCTGAATGACTGCTCTAGTATTGGTCAGCTCCGTGATATCAAGAAAGCACAATTTAAAAAACTGGGGTGGGTGAAGCAGACGAGCCTCGATATGAACCCGAACCCGACGCATCACCTGGACGCATTTCTTTCTTACCATGTAAACCCCGACGTAATAGCCGAGGCTCTCGTTCCCAGGTAAAAGGTCACAGAAGATGACGGTGCCACGTTCGGGCCCCTCGCGCGTCTGAACCATGACGCGCGAGTTTATATCCAGGGGCGGGTAATCTCCTTCCACCTCCGGGTCGTTATCCACCAGGCTCAGACGGTCCACCTCCAGCTCCTCGTCCTCCCACAGCTCCAGCTTATCCACGGCCACGAACACGCCACACTCCTCCTCGCAGCGGAACAGCTGCCGGCCCTGGTACGAACCCTCGGTAAAACCCTGACCGCGACCCTCCTCCTGTGAGACGGAAGTACACACACACACACACACAAAGTAAAAGACTTCATAAGAACTATAGAATCACGACCATCTCAACGGGGGATGGAACTCAGGACCTGCTTGCTGTGAGGTGACTGCTAACCACTTAGCCACTTCAGTTCTGTAATAATGGACTGAAATGAGTTCCTCACTTCTGAATTTCCTGAGCCCAGCGAAGTTCATTCACACATACCGTGTTCTACACAGCGCCGTCACTTATTCCGAACATGAAACGTATTCTTGGACGAGCATTTATAACCTGCACCGAGCACATTAATCCTGCACCAAAAGCCGCTAACGACGTAGCGTTCAGATATTCACCCTAAAGCTGCAGTGAGCGCGGTTATAACGCGAGAGAGTCCGGGCAGCTGGCTACACCGCGTCCTGAGCAACACAGACGTCCTATTGTCCTACCGTTAGCTCGGCCTCGTTCTGCTCGTGCTCAGAATCTCGTCTCCCGGGGCTGAAGCATCCTCTGTCTCGTTAAGCCGAGAGCGGGTGAAACGTCCCGGGTGTGAATTTCAAACAGCACAAATGATCGGTTTGGATTTAATTATAGTGTAGAGTGCTTTTTAAAAAAGGGTCCCTCACGTGCTGAGACCTGGTCGGGGGGCGTGGCGGGGGCTAGTTCCAGTAGGAAACACTGGGTGCCAGCCTGGACGGGGCAAATCGAGCGATATAAGACACTAGATCAGAGGGGGATGGAACCCAATCCACACTGGAACAAAACCTTTATTTTGACTTTCTAACAACCAGAACTAAAATGTTACATTCTGCACAATATGAGCCTCTTATTCCTCACCAGTAGCTCGACGCCGAACCAAATCCCGGACAGTGCGCGGTCCGGCAGCAGCGCGCCTTTAAATCTGACCACCCCGGGCAGCGGTGGGTCACCAGAGCGCAGCTGGACGCGTACCCTGGATCCACAGCGGATGGCGTGCGCCCTCTGGAGTCGTGTCGTGTCACACAGCAGCCCGTGGCGCTCCTCACAGTTAGTGATGGGGAAGAGGAGCTCGGCCAGCGTCTCCTCGAGCTCCAGTGTGTCGCGCTCGTCCACGCTCACCACCACGTTGCTTTGGTCCAGAATGCGCAGGCTACGCTTGCCCTTGGCGGGCGGAAGCGGGCGCCCTAGGCTCGTGCGCTCGGGACACGCTTGGCCCAGGCTGCCGCGCGGTACGCGGACAACCTTCTGCGCCGCCTTCTCCACCACGCATTCCTTCAGCAGAATGAAGAAGCGCCAGTCGTCTCTCGGGCTGCTCGCCCCCTTCTCCTGGCTCCACAGCGCCGAGCTCATGGCAGCATCCCGAGGCCCAGGAGAACCGTGGAATCGTGAGCGGTCAGCAGGGGGGGGACGTTCGTGTCATCAGTCCTGCATTAAGAGCTAGAGAACAGAACAAGAATTCAGTCAGTCGTTCAACATCGATTCGTCTTATTTTATCCCACAAAGTGCGCCAATAAAACCACTGGAACAATTCCAGCCCAGTACCACACACACACACACACACACACAATAAAAAAGTTTTACCACACAACTGTGCAAACAAAAGTGTCTAAATTTACCAGATGAATATCATAATATTATGGATGAAAGTGACGGTGATCAGACACGGGATTTCCCCCACGGGGGATTAAACCCTAATGATGTAGTTGCAGGGGGGATTTCACGCGCGCGCACACGCACACACACACACACACACACACACACAGTAGCAAACAAATCAGTGCATAAACTCAAAACTAAACCAAGACAATCCACTGAATACCTGGTGATGGTTAGTGTTCTGTATCTGACCACTAGTGATGGTCAGTGTTCTGTATCTGACCACTAGTGATGGTCAGTGTTCTGTATCTGACCACTAGTGATGGTCAGTGTTCTGTATCAGACCACTAGTGATGGTTAGTGTTCTGTATCAGACCACTAGTGATGGTTAGTGATGGTCAGTGTTCTGTATCAGACCACTAGTGATGGTTAGTGATGGTTAGTGTTCTGTATCAGACCACTAGTGATGGTCAGTGTTCTGTATCAGACCACTAGTGATGGTGAGTGTTCTGTATCAGACCACTAGTGATGGTGAGTGTATAGTAACTGACCAGTGATGGATGGAAGCTCCCTTGTTTCTAACGGACCGGTTTCCTAGGAGACAGAACTGATGGTACTAAATGACAGCGAATGGAACCTAATAAAAGTCATTCTGGTAACATCAATGCCAGAAAATGTTTGGGTACAATATAAACGCTGCTGGTTCCTCCTCCACAATCATGACTGATGAGTATTCAAATTAATGTCATAGAATAAAAGAATCACATCTGAAGCTTATAGACAGATAATAGACACGTTACCTTACCGCAGCTCCTCAGTGAAGCAATAAACGTCTCAAACCGGCTCGTTTATTCTTTATTTTGACTCCAGACGCGATATTTATGTTTACATAGCAGCGCTAATGTAGCCGCTTCTGCTAGCGTGCTAAGTTACCTCAGTTAGCTTCAGTCCTACGACGAGTCGCTAACTAGCTACTAGCATGACCGAACTGCACATTAACTAGCACTTCCACACCGCGTCCGTCGGAACTTTACACACGTCTACAAAGATGAATATAAAACCTATAAAACAGACTAATTCCACACCGCGCAAAAACACGCAATAATTTACATGTAAATAATTTACGGTGTCTATTCCTAAGCTAACGATAAGGGCCACGATTGTCCGCCTCCGATTGGTTGGAAGGTAAATTTCCAAGCGTTGATTGGTTAGTCCGCTGTCTAGATCCCGCCTCCACTTGTTTGCTCAAGAGCGTTAGGAACATGAAGGCTGTATCTCAAATAGCTCCCTAATCCCTTTATAAGTGCACTCCGTGTAGTGATTAAAACAACAAAGTGAGTTCACTTCATTATAAAACAGTCGAGATTTAGGCATTAAAAAAGACACTTCTGAAATCAGAAATGAAAAGCTAATAATCATTTAAAATAGATGAACAAATCTTTTTTTCTTCAAAATGTCTTTATTATTTTTATTATTATTTAGGAATGAACGTGTAAAACACTGTACACACAAAT
>JAOTRQ010061412.1:0-13527 GCA_028565875.1 Hoplisoma paleatum
GCATGTTTTTGGACTGTGGGAGGAAACCGGAGTACCCGGAGGAAACCCACACTGACACGGGGAGAACATGCAAACTCTGCACAGAAAGTCCCCAGCCCGACCCGGGGATCGAAAACGGGACTACTTGCTGTGAGGCGACAGTGCTGTAAACACTCAGCCACCGTGCCGCCCAGATATATATGTAGACTTGAATAAGAATAAGACTTGAGCCTAAACTAAAACATTTTAATTCTAATCCGGATAAAGCAAATATTATAACTATTTAAAATTCACATCCAGCGTACTTCATTGCAACCTGACTACCAATCTCGTGCCACAATCTAATAACCTGTAATGTTCAGACTGCAGATGTGGAGGCTCTGGCAGTTCGAACCCTGACCGCATGCTGTCCAGCTGCACAAACAGATGATGAGAGGAAACCTAAAAAAGCTTTTTTGTGGGGTTTAGTCTGGCATTTAGGCAGGTTAATCCGTGCAGTGTGAGTCGGATATCGTGATTTTGTGTCACTTTGTCACTATGAAGCAGTTCTTTATTTGCCACCAGGAAGACAGACAGACGGTTTTATTTTTTGGCTTCATAAGGCAGCAGAAACGCTTTAAATCTAAATTCAGCTAAAGCTACTTTCCAGAGTTGAGGAAGTACTAAAGCAGTGACACTGGACATTCCGGATTCCACCCAAGAGCCAAATTTCATAAAAGCAGGAAAACTAGCCAGGACTAAACTGCAGTAGTGGTCAAGATTTAAGATTAAAATCAACTAAAACGGCACAGTGGTCTCTACTTATATATAGAATAGATGGTTAAACCATCCACCTGCATGAGCAAGTAGGACTCTGCGATGCTATTGACAATGACAGCTAATCACGAAAGCTAGCAAAACATTCGCCTGCACTTTTGGAAGGAACGATTAGAGATTCTTAAAGGATTAGAAGTTTCTTATTACCGCTGTGCATCCAAACGTGCCGTAGGAACTCACGTCATACCGCCGAGAATGCTTCGTATTTCCATTACCGGACCAGACGTGTCCCGTCATTTCACAATTTTATATTTTAAAAAGTCTGCATGACTGTTTTATCATCAAAATTGATGGTTGAAAATTTTGACATGGATCTGATTGTGGTCGAACCCGGGACTTCTTGCTGTGAGGCGACACCGTAACCACTCAGCCACCGTGCCGCCACACATTAAATAGACTGATGCCGTAAATAAGATATTTGTAAGGTCATAAAATGAATTAAAAGCCGACATATTTTCACCTGGCTTCACCACTGTACATGGACTTTTACTTCAATAGATATCATGGCGCTTAGTGTGTAGAGCTTTGAGCTATCAACCGGTATATTGTGGGTTCAAATCCTAGCTCTGCTACACACCCACTGTTGGGTCTTTGAGCAAGACCGTTAACACTGTTTGCTTTAAAGGGTGCCGTACGATGGCATGTGACCCGGCCTTAGCGCTCTGACCCTCCAACTTCCGGTTCCTGCATGAGTTTCCTCTGCGTACTGCCGTTTCCTCAAACAGTCCAAAAACATTCAGGTTAACTGTCATTTGTAATTACAGACCAGCGGCCTGTTCAGGTGTTTAGTGTATTCACCCAGTGTGTGTCCCACCATGACCCTAAATAGGATTAAATGTAACACTTTTTTCATGGACAACTTGCATGTTTTTGGACTATAGGAAGAAACCAGGTTTGTGGGGTGTTTACCAAACTTATTATTTTAATTTGCCTTCCAACTCAGCATCCTAAGACTGCCAAGGACATCTTCTCCAAGTCTGATATTTTCCCACTGCTCACTCTGTTATTGTTTTGTAACTTATTGCTAAATACAATTCTCACTCTCGGCTGGTCCACCCTGACTAAACTTTGTCAGAAATCTCAGGCCATCAATCACTAAACTGTCCCAAAAACTATAAACAAACACACAAACACGGCTGGATTGCTGACCAATATACACGCAAGGAAAAGGCATTTTGAATTATGTATGTATGCTGATCATGAAAAGCTTTTACACTGGACACATTATACATGATGCAAAAATTGAGTCTCTATTGCTCCTATAAACACTCCAAGTGTAAATAAAATCCATCCATCTTTTTGTTTGTCAGGATAGAACAAGCCATTTTGACTTCCGTAATATTGTGATGTCAAAACGACCTTGTATCTGCAAAAAAAACAACAACATGACTCCTTACAGCTTCTCCCAGCACGAGAACAGTCGATAAGGATTGTTTAACCTTCGTCTAGTGTGAGGGGTCGTGACCGACTCGTTTTAGGTTTTAAATGCATACAAAATCTACATAAATTGGTTTATTGCATTAAGACTTTTTTACTTTTTCTGGAACTTATTTTTAAACAAAATACAAAATAAAACTATTTTACTAAATTGTAAAATACTCTTATTAAAATTATAACATTTGTGTTGTTGGGGTAAATTTCAACCCAGGTCTAATATAAGAGTAAAAAAACAATAATAAGTCCCAAAACTGAACTTATAAACACCAACAACTCTACCTACAACAACTTGAGTTCTGGACATGTCCAGGCATGTCTGGCCAAATCAGCTTACAGTTGATAATTTGCAGAGTATCTTCAGTTTACATCAGGCACCAATGAGGAGATTTTTTATATTGAAAATGAAGGGTAAGCTCTCTAATGAAAGGGCCTGGGAGCCACAACAAAAATATTAAAATTAATCCTTCCATGGATGAGAAACCCTAACAAAGTAACTAAGAGGTAAGAAACAAATTGGATCATAAATACCTGTTTTAGGGTATCCTAGGGGTGATTCAAAACTGACCCGTTAACACAAGTAAGAGTAACAGAAAGCTTACACAAGAGGAAGGTTAAAGAAACTTAAAAACTTTACAGCCACTAAATACAATATAAATACAAATAGTGACGTTGTGTTTTTATGTCTGTATGATCGAGTGTGTGTGTGTTTTGCAGTGAGGTAGCAATCAGTCAGTCTGAATGCGATCGAGTCGTTTTGTAGCTCCATCATTTATAAAATTAATACATGTTAAAAAACAACTGTTTTCTGTTATTTTCACATTATTTAAACACTATCAAAGTGTAAACACGGAGAAGGTGGAGCGTTTCTGGTAACAGTTCATTAACACAGAAGTGACGCAGCTTCTCGGATCTCGAGTGAGATCTCTTTATGTGAGTGATTCTGTATAAAGAACTTCATGGACATGTTCTATATAGTCCACAAATCTTCTAACGTGTTTATAAAGAGGTGTCATTTGTCCTCTTTGACTGTAGTATAAATCAGACACTGACAGAAACCAGTTTCAACATTAGACACTCTGTCGAAATGTGGAATTTCATTCCTTTGGAGAACGTCTGTGGGCTGATAACGTATTCTCTGACTCATTGTGCTTTGTTGCATCCAGGAATGTAATAATTGCCACAGGAGTGGAATTTCTGAAGCCGCTACGTCGACTCGGTTCTTCTGTCATTTCTTGTTTACAGCCGTTGCGATGGAAACGTTCCACGTGGCGGTTCTTGCGGAGTCTGAGCCAGGACGCCGTCCTTTGTCTAACGGCATGTCGCTGAAGGTAAAGAGGATTAAAAAGATGAAGGGGGCGCTTGTTCTCTCATCGTCTTTCATCTGCTACACAGGCGATGATGGATCTGAAACACGGTTCGAACTGATGTCATTGACATCATTGTATTGAGCTGCCAGTCCGACCTTCTGATGATCATAAATATGACGCTGAAGTCTACTTGGACAAAAGAAGCAGTGTTCGTTCTTGTTGCCTAAAAATAATGTGGACGAAAATCTGACATTGTTATTTCAGTGATTTCTTTTTATGATTCTACTAACATATGACTGTAATGTTGTAGTTCATTAAAACAGGTCACGGTAAGACTAGTCAGATTCCGCTCGCCAGTGTTTTACTGTCTGAAGCTATAACGGGTCAGAAAGATGTTTTATTTAAACATTTCGTACTCATTCCAGCATTAATTAACATCTGGCCAGTCGAGCGTTCCATTTTAACAAGGTAAAAGTTGTTTTTTCTTCCTCCACTGACCTTAAGTGCGTCTATTTCTTTTCTCATTAAATATCTCATCGTTACTGTGAATTCTGACGTCCCTGAGACCAAGCCAAGTGTTGTGAAAATTAAATGGTTGTATAATCTTTTCCTTCAGTGTTTCCACTCGTTTGCTTCTACGACGTTTTTCATCAGTTTTTATTTCTTGCCTAAAATCGATGGAAAAACTCAACGATTCAAATAAAAGCTTCAACCCTAATGAAGCTGGAAAACCCAGCAATTTGCTAAAGTGTGTAAAGTTAGTATTAAAAAACATTTAAAAAGTATTCATTGTAGAACAGTTGTAGTCAAGTTTTTTTAATAGTATTCAAGTTCTGGACTAGTAATACAAAGTCACTGATTCAAGCACCACTAATGCCAGATTGGCACTGTTGGGCCCTTGAGCAATGCCATTACCCAGTCGACAATATAATGTACCAGCACTTTATGTAAATGTAATATGAGCCTGTAAATAATAATTCAACCACCACTAGGTACAGGACTTTTACAAAGGACGCCGGTTCAAACCTCACCAATGCTAGATTGCTGCTGTTGGGTCCTTGAGTGAGGCCCTAAACCGTTAATTGCTCAAACTGTTGTGACGTAAGTTACTTTGGATAAAAGTGTCTGATAAATGCTGAAATTGTAATTTTAATTGATATGTCCTTTAACGCTGTGTCTATAATAGGGCTGCGTGCGCTCACTGCTGCCCCCTAGTGTTTGTAAATGTGTGTTTCACTGCCCGGATTGGGTTAAATACGGAGGATTCATTCCTCTGTGTGTTAAAAACACTGCAGTGAAAAGAAATTCTAAATTGTCGTCCAATCTTTCTGTAAGACTCACCGAAATCTGAGTTCGTAGTTATAATTCAGTCAAGCTCTTTTATTTGCACATGTTGTACAAAATATAGCGTTTCATAAGCCTAAATTTTGTATCTGCATTATTGTACAATCTCAGGATGTAGAAGACGTTTGTTTGCTTTCTCTTACAATATGCACAGATCCAAGAGCTCTGATGCCATCCATCTTCTGCATTCTTTGCTCATTCCAAAGAAAATCTGTAAGCATGGAAGACAAATGCTGCTTTTCTTTTATTGCCAGAAGAATAAGCAAAGTAAATAAAGCAAAGACAAGTAAGTCACACGTATACAAGATACTTCAGGGCGTTTACACACACCACTTGTTTTAAAATGTATAATCTTGTATTTTTATGAATGTAGAATTCTAACAAGCTTGAGTTTAGTTGTTTGCTCATACCTACCTACATCTTCAATTGCAAAACAGCCTAGTTCTGGTCTTGGCCTAAATCTATTTTAAAATAAGGGGAAAAAACTGGCCAGACCGAAGCCACCAGGAAGACTGTGCTTGATGATACTAGCATGTGTTTATGTCCCTGCCATTCCCTCCCAGAAATCCACCGCGATGGCTTTCACAGACTCCATCCGGACCCCAGGCTGGGCTAAACCTTGATCCACCCGCTGCCCGTCTGGCCTTTCCATCAACCTAGTGGCCTTCTTTCCAACTCCCTTCTCACTTTGACGCAAACACATTCCCTTGGTATTTTAACAATGTTCCCATTTATGAGCCAGGGTTCGGCGATAGAGATAAGTTCGCTTGAATTATATGGTGATTTGATTTTTATGAAAAATCCCAGAGCAGTCTTAAGCTGAGATCTTAGTATAAATTTGCAGTTTGCATCTCTTTGCAAGATGACAAAGTAGGGACTTGGAAACAGGTGATGGAAAAAGCCTCCATTGTGACGCAGAATAGCACTTTAGGGGTGACTATAAAAATGTTTATTTTTCCTAGTTTGTCTAGATTTGCAAATGCTTAATAATTATGCTTAACAATTAATACATATGGTGTCAAAATTACCCCTCCTCAAACAACAATAGTTACAACAGATACGTCGATCATCTTGTTGATTGTTGAATTTGATTATACTGCAGAGCTGATGTTCATTCATTTACAGTTTAAATAAATAATCAATTTGCAATATGCATGCAATGTGTGTCTAAACATTTTATATACAAAAGTTGTGTAACAATGTTCTGTACATTATGCAGCATTGTTGAGAGGGTAAAAGGAGAATGTCCATGGTGTATAGTATACTCCATAACTCAGTACTTCTCGGCATAACTATTCTATGTTGTTGGGCAGATTAACCTGTTTAAAGAAGGTGCTAACTTCATCCCACAGATGTCTGAGATTGCCAAGCTTCACATGATGGATAGGGAAGACAGAAATGCCATTCCTCCCATTTAGAAAGGGGATCAATTAACATGGAACATAGCCATGAATGGCATATGGCATAGCTGGCGATCTCCAAACCCTCTAATGTTGCGTGCACAATTAGTTTTATTGTAATAAAGGAAAACACACTTGTGGAATTGGGTTTAATTCTCTCATCTAGTTGTAGGTCAATGGGTTACCATTGCCAAGTACAGAAGACTGTGTATGGGTTGCCCGTAATTGCATCTAGTCCTAATAAAGTGTCCTGTTAGGATCTAATTTTGACTGGCATTTTGTTTTTGCAAGATTGATGAGCAAAAAAAAAGAAGAAAACATACAGTAAGCCCATCAGGCCACTAGCAATGTGTAGCAATGCTGTGTGCTTAAAATAACTTTATTATTGGAAAGGGGGGGCACAACTTTACTGTGCGTACACAACCCACAACGATCATCTGCTCCTCAGATGTTAATGCTAACCAATATCAGAGCCACGTGACTCATCTTTACACCAGTAAGTGATGACGAATGTTCAGGAAAGGGAAGGGGTTTTACTCTTTAAGTTTTGTGTGGGTCGAGGTGTAAATTCTTTACAGAGGAATGTCCATTGCAGCACCATATCTCAGTACGATTAAAAAAGGGTGGGTGAGTCGGAATAGGGCTTTATATAATTCTATGTGGGGGGGGGGGGGGCAGGGTAATACAGAGTTGGCCACAATGAACAGTCTTCAATCTATTTGGAAAGCTTTACCCCAGACTTTGGGCAACAAGAAATATTTTGTAGTGCCAATTTAGTGCATCGTAAATATACTGGGTTGGTTTAAGGTTAAAGCATTTTCTTTTGACACTGAGTTGGCATTTTCTTAAAGTGTAACATTAGGATTTTTACCTTTTTGATTTGTCAGACAATAACAAGCCACAATTTATAAATACCACCTAGTAGGCTATATTTTGTTCAGTTCCGATCTTAGGCTTATATGCATTTGCTAAGGATCTTTACCAAAAAATTTTTTGTTTAAGAGTGGGTTTTATATCATATGCAAATTGAAGTGACCCTAACTAGGATTAAGTGCTGGTAAAACTAGATAATGGATATGTGTAACCATGGTTAATTTCTTGATATGTATCTAATACCAGACATATTTAAATTGACACAAATCTTCGATCACAGTACGTTCGTGATCTAAACCAATTCGGGTAACTGAAATTTATTTAAAGCGTCAACGTCTTACCACCAATTCCAATAAGATCAACATGAGATCTCTCTCTCTCTCTCTCTCTCTCTCTCTCTCTCTCTCTCACACACACACACACACACACACACACACACACACACACAAACACGTATGCATTGAGGAAATTTTCCGTGTTTGACTTCGACTGGGCTCAGTCACAAGGATTTTCATATTCCATCGAAATATCAGCCATTAGTCATAACAGTCTTAACAAAAGGAAAAAGTTTGAGCGAGCACTATGGAAAAATATCGCTGTAATAATATTTTTATGACCCTCAGGCTTAGTTAATCTGCCTTAGATTTTTGAGAAATTAGTGACAGCTAATAAACCACGTGCCATTAAAATGCACTATAAACACAGACAACTACCACACAGACAGACTACATGGTGGTAGAGGGATTAAGTCATGGCATCACCATATTTATACCCTCGTTTATCATCTTCATCTGTACCCCAAATAAACCAATTATACTCGTTACTTGACACTACATAGTCATTAAATTCGTAGTAAACTAGCTGAAGCGAGATATTTAATACCAAAAGTTGGAACTGGACACATATTTAACAAGGTGCACGACAGTTTCTAGTGATTTCACCTGTATTGATACATTTTGTTTAGGGTTTAAAAGAGAAAACAGTATTTCGTTGAAAGAATTCATGCTAAATGTCTGGAGTAGCTAAATATGTTAGCATAATTAGCGGTTTTAGCTAAGGGGGGCCTAATAAATGAACTAATAATCAGCTCAACGGTTTTAAGAAAAGTTCTTAATTATTTTAATCTTATTATATTTCGTCTCAAAAATGTATTTAAATAGTGGTTTGCGTAACTCGATAACTTATATAATGTCTCTAAATATAACTACGGTATTTATGTTGCCAAAGCAACTAGGCTAAAGTACGGATTTACGGTTTAAGTGGCTTGTTACGAGATATAACAAGGATAAATACTGCCCCTCAGAGGCTATAGCAGGTAGTGCTTTTATTTTAATTTACTTTCCCTACGTTATGCTGAGGTTTAGTGTAGTTAGGCAACAGAAGTTACTAGTCGTTTTATAAACGTTCCTAATTGTTGCATGAATTTATGTTTAATTAGTCTCTTCATAATAAAATGGAGCTTTTGCTTCACAGCAAGCAGTCCCGGGTTTGAGCTTACGTTAAAGGGTAAATGTGAAATCTCAGGAAATGAATGATCACCACCACAGACATTTCTGACAGTACACAATAACAAAAGATTTTTACCAGATTTAGTGACATTTCATTCTCACACAGCAGGTGAACGACATGCGTCACCCGGTCCTTACAGATGGAATCATATCCTTCAAGGATAAATGCATCCAGATGGTACAAACCCTGTGACTGCTGGCTTGAAGTCATCGTATTTACCTTAAGGCAAGTGCAGGAACTGATCACAGGTGTGTTTCTGCACGCATATCTTCATCACAGTCATGGAAAGATGATGATGTTATCTTGTAGTGCCAACCGCAGCAGTTTAGTCTTGCCACCCAGAAGGCACGATGTTTAGAAAATTGGGTTATCAGTTTTTTAAATGTGTTTTTGTAATATCCATCCATCCATTATTTGGTTTTACCAGCACTTATTCTTCCCATAGTCACGGTAGGACACTCACTGGGCAAATGCACCAAACACCTGAACAGTGCCAGTCTGTTGCAAGATACATAGAGAAACACACACACATGTATATATTCACACAAGACATTTTAAATATATCCAATTCACCTAACTGCATGTCTTCAGACTGTGGAAGGAAACAGGAACATTTATTTATTGTTTTATCATTCAGTCAGTTTGAACACGATGGAGTCGTTTTACAACTTCATTGTTTATAAAAGTAATACATGTATAAAAAAAACTCTGTTTTCTGTTTGTTTCACGTTTATTAAACATTATTAAAGTGTAAACACGGAGGAGGTGGAGCGTTTCCGGTAACAGTTCATTAACCTTTAGAGAATGAAACTAGTGAGATGTTTTATGAGAGTGAGTCTGTATAAAGAATTTCATGGACGTGTTCTGTAGAGCCCACAAATCTTATAACTTGTTTATAAAGAGGAATATCATGAAGGTTCTTTACAGGTTCTTCTTCATCCTCAGAAGCCAGAGACTGATGTAACAGCAGTGAAGCCGGTGGACCAGTTTTGGATTTCCTCGGCGGGATCTTTGTAGTGACAGAACCACACAGATCCCATCGTCCCTCAGGTGTCTAACTTCCAGTTCACAGTATCTGCTTTGAGCTTTATAATAGATTCTTTCTCTCCGAGTACAGGAAGAGACAGGAATCATGCCAGGTTTATATCCTACTGTACTTTGGGTTTAATTAAGAACTTGTTGATTTCAAAGCCTCGCAGTAACTCACTGTTAAAGCCAAGATGTCGGGTCAGTTTTCTCCAATAATGAAAAGGGGTTCTGAAGGACGTATCTGATAACATTGCTTCATCTTTAGGTTTTGGTTAGAACAGTAATCCTCAAAGACATTCAGGAGACTTTTGGGAGATTGAATTAATATAAAGGCTGACATTCAACCAATCCAATTATTATTAGATAGAGATTATATAGAATTGACTTTTGTGAGTTTAAAGTATTTAAATAAAGACAAAGTACATTTAGATCATAAATTCTGACACTTGAGCTACACTTTTAGACCACGGACATAAGCACAATATCACAAAATTGTCTCATCAAAATCATGTTGTGTAGTAAATAAATGTGTTTTGAATAAATATCTAAATAATTGTTTCTCCTGAACATCAGTAGATCTGAGGAATTACCAGATCATTTAATAGTCGAGTAATAATAATAATAATGTCACTGTGCATAGTCCCACCAGCTATAGCGCTTTATCAGTTAAACTAGCAAACACGGTACAACAATTATAGAACCAACATCTTCAGTTACACGATTACACACAACTTCCGCACTAGTATTTAACATGATGTTGATTCAGTGTTGCAGTGTTTAGCTCATATTTATTATTATTATTTAATATTATTATTATTATAATGACAATTTTTTGGTTTTAGAGTAAACATTAAGTTCAACTTCCTAATCCTGTCTGTGCGGAAGCTTTTATCATCAGCAAAAAAGAATCAAACCTAAACGTTGGTGGTATAAATGGATTGAGAAATCTTGCTCTTTGTTTTTGACCACGTGAAGTCGATACATCGTCTTCTCAGAGATGCCAAGGTGCCAGCATGCCCACACTCAGAACTATATACTTCAGTTAGCACTTTTTCACTCAGACTTATCCAGCTTGGCACAACACAAAAGGCACGGCGTTTGTTGTCATGCCAGCTCCCATCAATAATCTGCAGTCGTGCAAGTGAACATTTGATGTCTGTAGACTTCCTGCATGCTCCAATAAGCATGGCTAACGTATCTGCTTCCTGTGTTTAATTAGCTCTGCTGACAGACATCTTCCCTACGAGATGCACACAAACCCATCAAAGACCGCTCTGTTGCAAACTCAATAAAGAATGAAAAAAGTCAAAGCTTTCGAACCTTCAGCTGATGAACTCTTTCACCCCGAACCATAGACTGATATACAACAGGGTTGTGTTCAATCAAATGTTAGGACCTTACATTGATCATAATGATATGACAGCTGTTAAGATTGAACACTTTTTGTTTAGTGTGTGCATGTTGACAGTGACGATGACATTTTATATGCCAATTTCATTTAAATAAAGAATAAAAGTTGTATTCACTTCTTTTGTTTGTTCTTTACTTCAGCGTAAGCATATTAGTACCATAATTGTCCACAATTTCTCCCTTTCCACCTATTTTGTAGAAATTTTGTCCCCTTGGAATTATAAGGTTTTATCTGTATTATTTTGAGCTTTCAAGATTGAATTCAAAACTAATCTGTGGTTCGAGTCTCGAACAAGCATCCTCGTATAATGAGGTGTTTTTTTTAGTTCGGTCATGGATAGAAACTTATAATTAAAAAAAAGACAAGATTTATATATTTCCCAATGTGATTCAACATTAATAAAGCAAACAAATTTTAACATTAGTAATAATGATTACAGTAATTTGTACATTATACATTACCAAACCCAGCAATCTGAAAATGATTCTGTACATTTTGTACATTAGGTTTTGTTTTCTTTCACAAAGAATTGCAGACCCCTTTAACAGGTGCTGAGAGGTGCTTCTGAGAGGTTTGGAGAGAAAACAAGTCATCGGACTTGTGTGTTGTGCTGCCAGGTTTCATCATAGTTAGACTTAATAAAGTGTTATCAGATCAGCTTCCTGGAACTGCACTAATGATACTGAGAATTAAGCCAGGCAGGACACACTGGAGGATTTAAGTGTGTTTTACACACACACACACACACACACACACACAACCACAGCAGGTAGTGGTGTCTATATACTTATAGCACATATAGCATCAGAGTAAAAATGTTACTGGAACATCTTTATAATATGAGGTCAGAGAACACAAAGGATCCTATAATTAATGATGTCACTTTCTTGTTTTTGGTTGCATGAATGTTCTTTTTGTCCATCAGGTTTTTTTTTTGCCAGTGTTTAGACGTGACGTCTGTGCCTAAAGCACAACAAATCTGGAAACTCTTTCTCTAATAAAACAGCCCTACAATTACAGGCCTGATGAAAAGTTTACTGTCTCTGTGCTTTGTGGATTGTGTCTTATGGCACTTTTAGATGCGGCAGCTCGGACTCACATGAATACAACACCAGATGTTTAACGACCATCAGTAAGTCCATGTAAGCGGTGTTAATAGTGATGTATTACATGGAATTTGATAACATAGTTACAAAAATACTAAAATCAGAATCAGATTTATCGGCCAAGTCTGTAAGTAGACACAAGGAATTATTAAATTATTATTAAACTATATGTAAATATATATAATAAATGTAATATAGATAATATTTAGTAATTTTTATATATTTTAATGAGTACTTAATGTATTTAATATTGACAATGTGATTTACTAAAAGTAATTTTAAGCCGAAACTGGCTACTTGATGATTAGCAGCAGTGCCCTCTGCTGTTCATAAAGAAAAGTGATTTGTAAAACAACACTTAATTTGAATCATAGTTCAGTTGAATCGATTCTTAACTCTAGATCTAAACTATACATCCTTAATTACACTTACTGGATGTGTGTACACAGACTATTGTTCTGGACACTTTGTGTGTGTGTGTGTATCAAATGTAAGTACTCAAAAATAACACAATCAGACATTGGTCAGTACTATTAGAGTCCATTTCATTGATCCGGTAAGATTGTGGTGTGATAAACATAAACAAATGACTTTCTGTTGTATAGAAAACGACCAGAGTATACAGAGTCCAACCCGGATCATGAATATTTGCACAGGTTTGGTAAGTAAGAGAAGTTTATTACATTTAAACAATAATTTTATGATACACACAGTGTGTTTTTTAGATACAACTAAATTATTACTACCAGTATTGTCCGAATAAAAGTGTATTTATGGTTTCCAACACTAGTAGCTAGGCAACAGGATGATGATGTTACACTGGATCATGTCCATGATGTAAAACCCTTTTTGCCATGTGTGATTCTTCTCGTTCATACAGAAGAATCTGTTCAATCTTTGGATTCATGTGTTACATCCTTGAGAAGTCACGGCGAGGCATCGGGATTAATGTGTGCCTTTCTGTACCGACTGTGTGAAGCGGTTGGTGATGGCGAGCGTGGTGTCGATGAAACGCTCCACACAGCTCACGAAACAGGTCTCGGTACGAGAGTCCAACTTTGAGCTCGGTTTGTCCATGCATTTGTCCCAGCACACATCGGTGAAGTTGTGCACCTGATGAAATAATAAAAATAAGTACAACTACAGCTCAGAAGTGTGTAATGTGAAACGTGTGTGACATCACACACACACAAGTTTTTATTTCAATGTAAATTCCTTCTTACATTTAGTTTTCATTAAAGTCTAAAGACTGAAATGTCCTGTGTGTGTGTGTGTGTGTGTGTGTGTGTGTGTGTGTGTGTGTGTGTGTGTGTGTG
>JAOTRQ010061422.1:0-13527 GCA_028565875.1 Hoplisoma paleatum
GTGTGTGTGTGTGTGTGTGTGTGTGTGTGTGTGTGTGTGTGTGTGTGTGTGTGTGTGTGTGTGTGTGTGGGTATGTGAATCTGTCCCACAATAGGAAAGTGACCTCATTGGATGATCAGGTTAAATGAGTCAGTAAAATAGAACATTGCCAAAAAATATGTCATTGGCATAAATCTTTCCTTTGAAGTTTACGAAACATTACATTTTTCTAGTTGTGGCAAAAGTTGCATTAAACTATATAAACATCTTGGTCATTGTTTAACTGAATGGGGGTTCAATGTAACCTAATATTAACAGCAGAGCTGTGTGGTGGAAATAGACAATAAAAATTTGTTAAATCAGATAAATACAGTTAATAACAACTTAGTTAGCTGTTATTAATAAGTATAGCTGAAATAACCAGCACCACTGGTTATGTGCACATGGACAAATGTTTCCCTCCATACTTGGTTTGATTTAGCAGTGTACACTGACACATGACCCATGAACCTAGGCGTGCTATATTATGGAACCTGTTGACGGTGGCAGCCCTGCACTTTGCCACTTTAAAACCACTATAGCCATTACCTAAACAATAACAAAAGCTTCAGTAACTGACAGGTGGCTTTAAAATTTTATTGGTGGAATGTGAATGACAATCCCTACGTGTATTTTTAGAAAAGGTTAGGGATGTGCTGGTAAGAAGGTTATGCGAACAACTCAACATGACATAGCTTGTGAGTAGAATTTTTCAGGTTCATGTTGGGGCCGGACAGTGACTTTGCAGCTAGAAGGTCTTGTGTCCGTACCCGGAGTTTGCATGTTAATAATAAATAATTTATTATCATGTCTACCATGTCTACCTAGGTTCAATCCAGGTGCTCTGCTTTCCTCTCTCGGTCCAACGACAGACAGTAAGGTCAATTAAATTTACCTGTAGTAAAATTGTCCATGACATGAGCTTATAAATAAAGGAACGTTGTGTGACTTCTTCCTATCATAAATGTATTAAAAAGTGCAAAACATATTGTTAAAATGCCAATAAACAAACACCAAAGTCATATAAGTAGGTAAACTATAAAAGAAATGACACATTTTAAGGCAGTACGATGTTTGTCATTAAACTAGTGAAATATTTCGGTTCGATTAACATTTAGTCATAAACTGAAAGGACTAACTTTATTAATTTTAACTTTAAAATGCTTATTTAACTGACTGTGGACTTTCCAAACTATAGATATAGAACAACATGTTATTGTTTCGCAAATAAAGAAGGAAAGTGTTGTTTTAAGAAATATATATTTTATCGACATATTGTGATTATTTTACACATTGTGGTCACATTTATGACAGGTATTTATTGGTTAATTGGACAATATTCATCAATTTATGTTTTTTTGTCCAAAAGCATTACGGACAATTCACCTCACTTGCATGTCTACTGGCTTTTGGGGGAACCCAGATTACCAGATTAACCTATGCAGAAAGAAACAGAACATGCAAACTCCACAATGAAAAAGGGCATTTTGTTGTGACGTAACAGTACTACCCAAATGCTTTGAGCATATCTGGTTCCATTTATTGATGTAGTTGTGAGATATAATTCTGTTTACGTCTATTTATTTTTTGTGATTTCTGACACTATTTTATGTTTTAGTCCTCTGTTCATGAATTTGCATACCAAAACGAGTGAAGGAGACAGACAGACAATATGACAGACAGACAGTACAGGGGCAGAGACAGCAAGAAGCTGTGGGTGAATGGGAAAATGTCTATGCTTTAGTTCTCAGCATGAAGCTGGCATCTGGAACCCCAATCTTTTCTCTTCTCTTTTGCCGTTCCCTAGGCTTGACTCCACTTGTCTTTTGTCAACAGTTCAGGGTTTTTCTAACTATGGACTGCCTGCATTGTGGTCTTTTCAGGCGAATGTGTCCAGTTGTCTTAATGAGAGCGAGTGCATGGCCTCTGAAGACAGAGAAGTCGACCTCTGAATGTTTAAAAAGGCTTCTTGAAGCTGTGATATGATTCCACAGTGTGCAGGCGATACGGTGGCATTGTCACCTAACAGCAAGAATGCCCTGGGTTCGGTCTCCAGACTGAGCAGCCCATGTCATTTCGGTATGGCGTCCAAAAAAATGTAAAATAGGGGAATTGGGGTTATAAAATTGTTCATGAATGTATTTAATATAACCTTATGAAATTGTAAATCTTGTGTAACAAGTCATATATTTAACCAAAGGGTGTAAAACAAGACAAGAAATTCCAAATAAACAAACGAAGAAAACAAAAGCGCACATGCTGCATTCTTTCACTCTTCCATATGAATTGAGAGAGGCTGTAACTATACATGCCTTCTTTCTCTTATGGGATCTTAGTGATCAGGATAATAAGCATTGAAATTCACATACCAGTTTTCATTATTCCATGTCTCTTTGCAGTCACATCAACCAGACAGCAGAGATGGTAATTGTAGTAATGAGAAATTCATTCGCCCTCTTTCTCACTTGGACAAGACTATTATATTTGGGTAAGTAACCAGACATCCATTTCTATGGCTGATATTCAAACTCATAACTGAAAATACCAACCCTGGTTGGCTTGATTACCACTGCATCAGTTCAAAGCTGTATGCAAAATGATTAATTATTAGTACCTTTGAAAGCAAACAGTAGTTATAATGCACATATAAGATTATATAAGAAATTTCGTGTTAAACTGGAACCTTTATTAAAATGAGACGAATGGTTATCCGATTTTGAATCAGCAACGCAAGATAATAAATGGATAAAACATACTGTAGCTTTTTTATGAAGCTGCAAGTCAAAGCAATCAAAGGTTTGATGATTGTTCCTAGGCTCGGAGAAGATGTAAGGAGTTGTGTTGTTCTTTGCAGCGATAATCAACACTTCTTGTGGGGACTTTCCTTTGCCTGGAGCTATACAGCTGGTCGCATCATGCACAGTGCACATAATGACGAATGCTGAGTCTTCAACTAATATATTGGGTGAAGTTCTGGTAGGGTTTGTGGAGTGATTGGTGGAACAGAGAGGGAACTATGCAACAAAGTATTTGTACCGAATGGATAGATGTTTATAGGAACAATAGAGATGGACATGGAAATACCAAAACACACAACAAGTGAGTTTTTCATAATGTGTCTTCTTTAATCACTGTGAACAATGCTGGCAAAGTGTTTAATGTTGAACGTTCAGGACGGTGACTCACAACTGTCACTACCAATAGCTGCAGTCTTGAGTAAATGTTTTGGTTTTTTATTGAAAATGACATTCAAGCTAACTATTCCTGACTTATTTCAAGTGTCTTGTCAATAATAAACGAATACAAATTGTAACGTAAATCAAACCTTACAATGAACCTTTTCAATTACAATGAAACCAATAAAGATTTCTAAGTAATTATTTAAATACAACTGAACTTTACTACAGGCAAGTATTGCATAAAACCTATTCTGAAAGCAGAGTTCAGCTGTCTCTCTTGAGTACTTCAACTTCTACCTGTCATAGCAAAACCTGTCATAATGCTGCCTTCAGTTTTGTCATGTGGATGGGTGATCCCATGCCCAAAGTAATACCACAGACTGCCTTGTTATGTATACACTCATATTTATAGGCAATAAGAATGTAAAGCAGATAATTGCTCAAACAATGGAGTTGTACCAACTACCAAATTTATATTTAATAATACAGTCAATACATTTAGCTGCAGGAAAACAAGATTTTAATCTAAAAAAAATAAGATATTTGAATTTCATGTCAGTCTTTAAAAGATCAGATATTGCCTTTAAAACATTCCCCTTCCTCAGAGAATTAAATCTAAGTAAAATGTTAATGTAATTAACATTTAAAATGCATTATACTGAACACACTCAAAGTATGAGCTATGTCTATCTATAAAAATCACCACTACACCCCTACAACAGCACCCCCTACACCCATAAACAATACTGCAGGGATGTTTGACTTTTCTAGTCATCCCATTCTCATACATTATAAAAGCTTCTTACCCCTGGGGGTAAGCGTTACCCCTTAGCGTTTACGATCAGATCTGACTGTGCTAGTAAATACCCTAGTAAAGAAAAGCTGGTTAGGGTTGTATAAAAAACTTTTATTACATACAATACAAACTTGTTTTATAAATGTTTGTTTATTCAATTATTAACATCATGTTCTACACTTCTGGGTAGCACCCATCATTCATTACACAAGTCACATCACATTTATGGACAATTTCGTATCTTCAATTTGCCTTACCTGAATGTTTCTGGACTGTGGGAGGAACATACAAACTCCACACTGAAAGCCCCGGGTATACCTGGGAATCAAACCCGGGAAATCTATTTGCCACTAAGCCACCATGCTGCCCTGTTTTCAAAAGTAAAAAAAAAACAGATGTACCTCATTCTCATTCAGAATACACACCATGTGGTTGTATGGATGTATGTATGTACTGTGTGTGTAGAAGATGTAGACAAAATGTTCTTACTGAGAGAGTTAAAACTCTACATGCTGATGTGATGTGCAGTGAGAAATCCCACTACTATATCTGGGGGCCCATCAATTTATAGTAGAACTGTTTAAAAGTTTAACAGTACAAGGGACCTGAGTGGACAAATCACTGACCATCGTGTACACAGTGTTTGTAAACTGTATATATTTGTATAACTGTGGATCGTCTGAGGTCTGAGGGACAGTACAGTGGTCACCAAACAGTACAGTACATTAAGGACACAGTAGAGACAGACGTATCCTCTGCCAGGGGTATAGGGGGCAGGGACGGTGTATTGCTGCTGTGGTTTGTTACTGAGAGTTTGCTAAGCCACTGGTTTCAGGGCACAACCCCTCCCTTCTCCTGCTCTTCAGTACTGCCCCGTCGTGGGCTCGCTGGGCTGGAGGAACATTCCTGGATCGACCAGCCTGCGCCTTCACCACCACGATCCGAGATGTGCGTCCGTGGAGGGAAAACGCTGTGATTTGTACCATGCCTGATAGCACCAATAACAAAAAGCGACAGAGAAGTGCGTTTAGAATCCGTAATGTGTGTGCAAAGTTAACCAGCTTCACCGGAGTCTTCGCTTTCCGCTTCACTTCGCCTCGTTGACTTTGTACTCCAGGCGCTACGCTGTTATTAACTCCACAGTGGCTACCTAGTGGGACACCGGGGGAGAAAGAAAGTGTAGCTTTTTTCTGTCTTTACAGTCCTCTCTGTCTTTTTACGTCGCCTGTAATGGAGGGACCCGTGCGGATTTGCTGCGGTTGGAATGCTTTTTGCTGCTAATGTGTTCGACTGTGTCCTGGGTTTCCCTCCGTACAAAGGTAGGAGTATATTAAGGAACGCTGCGCAGAAAGTTTAGTTGGAGTTTACTCCGGTTGCCTGTTTTCTCTTTCCAACACAATGTTTCATCTACAAACACACACGAACTTTTGTGAATTCGTTTACGTTAAATACATTCGCGTTTACCACCTTAAGTGGACTTTATTTGTATGTTTACACTTTTAACAACAAA
This sequence comes from Hoplisoma paleatum, assembly GCA_028565875.1. Lineage (NCBI taxonomy): Eukaryota > Metazoa > Chordata > Actinopteri > Siluriformes > Callichthyidae > Hoplisoma > Hoplisoma paleatum. The sequence goes on from JAOTRQ010061422.1 coordinate 5,504, forward strand.
TGTCACTGTACTCGTCCGTAGAAAAGGGGGCGCCAGGCAGGAACGAGGCTGGAATTTTGCAATCCAGTCAACGCAAACATGTATTTATCCCGACCAAAGAAAACACAAATAGGTCCTGGAGGTTCCTTTATTAGAGCTTTTGAAACATGTTGTTTTTTGTTTTTAAAACGCAAGTCAAAGTCTAAACTTTGACATAAACTAAATGTTCTTCAAATGCAGATAAACAATAATAAAACGTTGTTCCACGTGTAAATATCCACAGACGTGGTGCCTTCACGAATGAATACCAAAAACTGGCAGTAAATCTGCAGCCAAATAGTTTGTTAAAGTAGTTCAAATAAACACTGTAAGGATTGCCTGTTCGTCATAATGTTCGTGTCAGCTAGTTGTATATGGAAATAAGATTTATTTTAATAAGAATAATAAGTTGCTTACAGTGATTTAAGTCAAACGTCTTAAAATGAGTCGGTTTGTTTTCCTCACGTAAACGGTTCATTAACAAGTAACGGAATCATTACGTTACATATCATGTCTGTTTATTTTCTGTAGTCACATAAGTCCCAATATTGGACATTTTTATCTTGACATCAGACCCAGAATGCATTTGTTCTTCTGAAATTCAAGAAGAGATACAATTTCAGCCTTTTTTATAGTCGATTCTTTAATATACAAGACACAATCATAGAGAAATTTCATTTCTTTCAGGACATAGAGAAAGTGTATTTTCCCCTGACCCAAGGTGCAAATAAACAGCAAATGCCAAATTAATAAGTATATAAACAAAAACATTAAAACAAATACTTGAATATATAATTATTCCAATATATATATATATATACACTAAGACACTATACACATTCAAGACAGAATAATCATTGCATTCTAGCCTAAATGATTAGGATCTTTAATACTTTTTAACGTATATTTCGTTTCACTGCAGGCTTTTTCAAAATCACATTGAAACACCAAAACAAAAATCACCATGAATTACAGTTTTGTTTTTTAAATGATATTAATTGTCAGCGCAATGAACATTTGTTTAATATGTAAGTATTTGTTGACTTGATGTTATTAAGAGAAGAAAATCATTGACATATATAACTAAATCTCTTTCTATGTAATTGACCTAGACGAAAAGGATTGTCATAAAGATTCAGCATAAATTGAGACAAGATTGAAGTACATTTGTGTTTCATGGTTTGCTGTATGTAGCTGTTAATAAGATCCTGAAATCAAGTGTTGCACTCCTGTGATAACGGGACAGTTCTGAAATTTAATAGGTTCTGCCTGCCTCATAAAAAAACCTTTTAGGCAAGGAGAAGTAATCCTAATGAAAAATGAGAGCAGACAGTAGTAGCACCTGCAGGAACTAATATCAGACTCAAAATAGAGGTGGTGTTTGATGTTTTTATCTTTATTTTTAAGCCAAAGTGATTTCTGCAGGTTCCAACCAGTTTTATTATGAAAGTCACAGTATCACTATGTTAAGGGTTGACACGGCTGAGTTCGAAAAAAAAAAAGATACAAAATGTTTTATAAATTTCACAAATGTTAAATAGAATGTGAAGACTCCATCAAAAGCTTGCTAATAACTTGTTTCAAAATGGTGGTTATTAGTATTGTTTTCCCCAGAGTAGCAATAACAGGCACCACTTTTTAAAGATATTGGCACTAATATTGAATTTGAAGACAGAATGTGATGGCAAAATAATTGGACTAAATTGTTCTAGGATTAAATGTTGCATTCCACAGAATTAAAAACCCAATTTACATTTACAGAATGCATTTCTGATGATGCTTTAAAAGGTAAATAGTTATGTAATTGACTTCTCACAGATTATAGCGCAATTGCAAGCCCTGTCTTTCTCCAATACAGTTAAATTATATTATTTTCACAATGAGGCCGTATATTATAGAATGTTCCCCAGTTTAAAAGAGTTATGTCTTATTGATTGTTTCAACATTAATGCCGTTTGAATGATTTTTGTTGATTACTTTTTGTTTCTATTATGTCAGTTCTTTCTAGTGTGTTCTGCCATAGGGACCAGTACATAAAAGAATATTTGACATTTAGCAAGGTCATAATCTTTAGTAGTAAGTAAGTAAGCATTTGCTAACACAAATAGTTTGGCTATATATAATTTTTAATAAAAAATAATCTAGCTCTATTTTCAGATTCATTTCAAACAAAAAAGATAAAGGAACTAAAATGGTTCATTAGATGGTCAGGCCACATCCTGTGATGTTAAATGCAGATTAAGTGTTTTTAAGTATAGGCAGAAAGAAATCATTAGTGCTTATCATACAGGTCGACTCTAAACACTGCTATGCCATTACAAGGGCTAGAATAATGTTTAAACGATTAAAGCGCTCTGGCTAATGCTAACCACATGTGGCATTGCACTTGTGTATCACACTCACTGTGGCCGTGTGCTCCTTTGTACACACCAAGTACTACCCAATACGCTTACAAAAAACAGAAACAAGGAAAAGGTTGTGTTGCAGCAAGCACAATTTCAGGACTTTCATAGCAATAGTGAATGATGAATTTGTTGTGGTGTAACAGTGAATAACCAAAACGATGTGTCCTTTCAGCAAGAAAACTGGCACAATTAATGTGTAATTAATGTGTAAAAGGCTCTAGCTGTGCTCTTTACAGTTGTTATGTATTCTGCTTACCCTATCTTTGGCTGATGAGAGATGAAAGTAAATTAGAACTGCTAAAACATTATGCGGTTGAACTGTTTATTTGAGTTGGTTTTGTGAGCTTCCGTTTTTCCTGCTGTTGAAAGCTGCAGATGGCTTGCCGATGTGATTCTACAACCTGGATGTCTATTTGTAACATTCACTTTAACAGACACACACTTTAACCCCAACTGTACCCGTATGTGTAATGTAAAATAACAACAGGGAGCAGCTTATGCAGCAAATGGGTCTACCTTGAGTTAAAGTTTACATATGCAAATACTAGTACATAAGATGATTGCACTTGCTTGTAGCAACACATGTTTTGATGCTTATGCATAATTTCCCAAAGATTCCTCAATTTTTTTAAATTGGAAAATGTAAGGTTGGGCAGTGTCTGTTGTGTCATAGATTGTAGTCCGGATTTAGTATAATATGATTTTAACCATTTTGGTTAGCTCAAGGAAACTTGTTGATGTGAAAGCAGCAAACCATTGTGACTACATTTTCAAACATTTTCTTAAATGTTATTAATATAGTATGATTATTAAGTTGGTGAAAATGGCAAAGGATGATGACTGTAAAAAAGTGATGTCATTTCTTTTTAAAGCGAGAGGTAAGAGAGAGAGAGAGAGAGTAGTTTGAGTTTTTTGGAGTGCCACAACCTTAATTATTTTATCATAAAAAAAGTATCATTTTAATCATCTCAGTGAAGCTGTTTCTTTTGCTTTAGTTGTACTTCATGGGTCTTGAGTTTAAAATTCCCTTTGATTTAGCTGAACTGGGTGGACAGAAAAGGGTGTACAGCCAGCTGCCAAAGTCTGTGGTGTGATGTAGACCATTCTGGTGTGTTGATTGACATTGGCAAACAGCTTTTATGAAATGGCAGATGGGAAATATAAACAGGCAACTGATGAGAGAGATGAACAGGTTGAAATGACCGTGCCATGAAATGCCTTTGCGTAGATTTTTTAAAAAAAGTTTTATCATTAAGGGCTTTTTTCTTTAGACATGATATTTAGCTATATTTGTTTATGAGTTATATTTAATTGTATATTTGTTTCTAACATTGAATGGACTTGAATTAAAATGCAATCGTACTGCTTAAATTGGTTAAATGTATAATAAATGTAATGAAATGTATTTAGTAATTAGATCTGGGCTTGGATGGCTTGGACCAGCCATCTGAATATTGATTGTTCAAATGCCATTACTGCTGTATTGCCACTGTTAGGACCCTTATCAAGGGCCCCTAAGTCTCACTGTTTGTATTGACATTCTCTGTAAATGTTCAGTTTAGAGTGAAAACAGACAGGTTGGTAATAGTTAGAACATTTAGACTTGCACAATCATGTTGATTCAGCTGTAGTCTTTTAGATCATATTAAATTCATCTTCTTCCTCTTGTTCTATTGACTATGATCCTACATAACTTAATAAATCGTGTGTTTCGGCTATCTCTTAACATCTTTTCTGTATAGCTAATCAGGTTACTCAGTATATTTTTTGTGGCTCTGTGCCAGCATCATTTACAGTACCATAATCCTTACTAAATTCATGAGAAAATGTGCTAAATGTCAGACCTTGTGTCACTGATTTTGAAAGAAAAGCTCCTCATTTAATTGCATACAGTGAATCAAACTTATAAATTGAATGACAAAATAAATAAAAACGAAATTATGCCGCATAGTCTGCCTCAATGGTTTCTTTGTAAACTCGGACAGTAAGTACAGTTGGATACATTTTCAGTATATGTTGTTTATTTGTACGTATGAGTTGACAGTCAAACAACTAAGTACTTTGCAATAAAGACTAATAATAATATTAAATCACTAAACACAGACCTAAGAATTTTATTTAATAGCACATTTCTTATTAAACTGTAATTACTCACTTCTCCGTCAAAAGACACTCATTTCGTCAAAATACTTGTGAATCTCTTTGGGGAGTATTGAAGAAGTGTAAACTGAGTTATGTCTGTAATACTTACTTTTAATTAATTTAACTAATTTAACTTTTAACTAATTGTTCCAGTTTTTGCACATTATTGCTTAGTGTAAGACTGTAAGAGTTGTTGGTGTTGTTGTTTGATTCTCTGTGTGATGATCTACCACACGTGCACAACACATAACAAAACACAGGCACTAATGTACCCCCATATAGTTTCAGATGCTGGCTTTTGCACATTTTGCTGATAACGGTCTGGATGGTACTTTTGTGTCTTTGGCACAGAGAACACAAAGTCTCTTCTTAATACAATCTAAATTGCATTTATGCATTTATTTACAGAATTGAGGTATAGCTTTGTTTTAGTGTAAGAACGTTTTAGTTTAGACTGTGTTATGTGACAGTGAGTTTATGAAGTACTCATGTATCTATCTAAAGTGACCATCTCCATACGTTTTTCATAAAATGATCTTTTATGAATGGCATTACAGGCTGTAAGTTCACATACATTTACTAGTGTTTTTTGTTGTTTGTTGCTCAAGTCAAGTCAACTTTATTTATATAGCGCTTTTTCCTATAGACATTTTCTCAAAGCAACTTTACAAAATACAGGACAAACAGAAACCCCCCTGTTGAGCAAGCCAAGGGCGACTGTGGCAAGGAAAATCTCCCTGAAAATTACAGGAAGAAACCTTGAGAGGAACCAGACTCAACAGGGCCCATCCTTCTTGTTGCTGTGTTTGGATTGAGAATTAGACCTGGCGTTCAGATATGTTTTAGCACAAAGTGATGAGCTTTGGTCCATCGTTTGGTACAACTAAATAGCGTGTGTTATGTGAGGGGTCATTTGCTATATCGACTTCAATTCTTTATATGGTAGGGTTTCTTATTCTTTTATAGAGCCTTTGGTTCCAGTAAGCAACTCATCAAATAATATTACCTGCAGCTAAAAGTGATATGGTTAGATGCAGCTCATTAGCAAAACAGCATAAGTCTGAACAAAAAAAGAAAGGCTATATTATAATGGCAGGTACATGTGAAATACCTTATTACTTTTTAATAAACACTGTTGAGGTGAGATAACTGAGGAAGTGTCAAAAAGTGCATGAAGAAAATGCTCTTTGACATACATTAAATGTAATAATAAAATAATCATAAAATATACTGTGATGTACCATATAAATATTGGGAAATACTATACTGTGAAACAGTCAGAAATGTAAATAATATTAATACTATTTTGTGCTTTTTACTCACTTCCTCTATATTCAACCCAGTTTGTGCAGTAAAACACTCACACAAGTAACACACACACACAAGTAAATACTAGTCGACAGCAGTGAACACACATGCCTAACACATGGGCATGGGCACACACGGGCAGCCCTAAACACAGCACCCGGGGAGCAGTTAGGGGTTAGGTGTCTTGCTCATGGGCAGTTTAGTCATGACCCTGTTGACTTGAACTGGCAACATTCCATCACAAGCCTAGTTCTCTAACTACCAGGCTACGACTGCACACATTATGGTTAGACTTCCCAGCCCTTAGACCAAGACTTGGTCCTAATTTATCAGCTTACTGTGGACTATTGTGTGTTTTTATATTATAAATAGGACCACCTTGGTCAGCAAAAACAGGATAATTAGTTGTTTATTGTTCTTGATTATCTGAATTATATGCACAATTGAGAACACCAAGGAATGGCACCCCCCACACACTCACACACCATTTTATCCCTGTTTGTGTTGACAGATGTTGACCATAATTAGTTATCATGGTGCTATCATGATTCTTTTCCTCAGAATTGTTATCTTGGACAACCAGTAAGCTTCCGTACCCCGGGTCATAATTACTCCTTTTCATATTGTAGAAAGGTCTGTGAAAATAACAGCAGTTACGATGTAATCGAAGACATAGATAAACAGTCAGTTAAAATTCTAATAGGTTCTTTTGTTTTGAACTGCTGATGAAGAAGTGTCCATCTGGTATTTATTTGTAGATATCTATTTTTATTCAATTTTCAGGTTCAGACTCTGTAGGGGCCAGTTCGTGACTCGTGCTTTATCAGATGTTTTTCTTTTCCAAATATGATTTCACTGCATTAACAGCATACTGGGGATTGTTATGCTGAACAATAAAAGCTTTCACAATCCCAGTCATCATTCCTTTTCCGAGAATGATAAATTAAAACCTGCCTGTACTTTTCGTATTTTGTAATTTTATTTATCTCGATGTTGTCAACATCTCTGGCAAAAATGCATCTTTATTTCCAACAAATTTTTCTGTACTGTCAACAACATTGTTATCCACTATCTACCTGTCAGTGGTCATAATATTACTCCTGGCCAGGGTACATTCATGTACTTAAGTATGTGCACATAAATTATATGTAGCAGTTTAAAGTGTTCTGAAAATCTTAAATAGTTACTTAACAGATTGTTTGTTGGCGGCAAAGAATGTTTTCAGTGTTTTTTTAATGCATTTTGAGAAAAACATAGGCTGTTAATAAGACAACCTGTTATGTTTGAATGGGGTTTCTTATTTGTGCTTCCTACTTTTTTATTTTGGAGCCATTCCAAATGTCACTAGTGTTGAGCAACCATTTCCCTTAATACACCACGGACCTGCATTAACCAAGAAATATAATTCTAACTAGAATTAGTTGTATTAACTAGTATTATATATATGTGCACATACTTATAATGGCAGGTACATGTGAAATACCTTTTTACTTTTTAATAAACACTGTTGAGGTGAGATAACTGAGGAAGTGTCAAAAAGTGCATGAAGAAACATACATTAAATAATTGTATAATAATAATAAAATTTGTAATAATAAATAATAAAATAATCATAAAATATACTGTGATGTACCATATAAATACTGTGAAATACTATACTGTGAAACAGTCAGAAATGTAAATAATATTAATACTATTACTTTTGTGCTTTTTATTCACTTCCTCTATATTTAACCCAGTTTGTGCAGTAAAACACACATTAACACACACAAGTAAACACACACTAGGCGACAGCAGTGAACACACATTAACCAAGAATTTTAATTCTAACTAGTATTAGGAAACACTTGCATTATCTATGGTAATGCTAACATCATCTATAGCCTTTTAAATTTTTGCATATTAGCATAGATTTTTCTGTTATATTGCGTTTGTATTTACTTTTTGAAAGCTGTGAGAAACTAATTGTTTAGTTCTGAGCAAATTGGCCTGCCCTAGCTTGGTCTATCTTTTATCTAAAGCTAACTTTAAACAATCGTGTTTACTTAATTATTGTGATCACCGGCAAGATAATATATTTAGTAGGGCCGGGACTTTAACGCGTTAATTTCGATTAATTAATTACAAAGATTTTAACGCGTTAAAAATTTT
>JAOTRQ010061441.1:0-13526 GCA_028565875.1 Hoplisoma paleatum
TTCCTGCGACTAGTCGACCAATGGAATTTGTCCGACTAGTAATTTTTTCGGTCGACCAACGAATAATCGATTAATTGTGGTCAGCCCTAGTTATTATATATGACCTTAATATCTGTTGTATGATTTAGGGGGCAATAAATGAGTCAATGTTTTTAAGAAGGTCTGACATGAATAAATTCTATATACATTGTTGGTTATGATCGATTTAACATAAATAACGTAAGAACAAATCTTTCGAACCCGTAACATTCATAAGTGGACGTTCGACTAACTTTAAAGCTGATAAAAACATCGAAGAGTAAACTTACATCCTCGGATTCAAAAACGTGGCAGATCATTTTGTACTGTTTCTTGGTCTCTGGAGCACCGGGCGTGGTCTCGATACAGTCCTGTGAAGCAGTTCGGGGCATACGCCTGCGTGCCATCAGTACCACAATGTTCCCGATATCAGCAATGTAAGAGATGGTGCGCAGAGCGTTGTCCATCATTGTCTCCTGTGCACATAGCGACAAAAACAATTGGTTACAAAATTCTTATTATTATTAATCATGCTGTTAAAAGCACATGGGGGTAAACCAGAAATAATAATTTGCACTTTTGTGTGGTGGGTCAGTTACCAGCATGTGGCAGAAGTCGTTCTAACAACTGTTAAAATTGTTCTCAAATGTGGCTATAAACTATAACTTGAATTAACAAGTCTCTCCACCAGAGGGAGCACTTGATTAGAAGATCGATGGCTATATACATATCTACATATAAGATCTAATTTTACCATTTTTTTGTCCATACCTGTGTGTCAGCATTAAGAACTTTGATCCTCTGGGTGGATATAAACAAGTCGACCTCAGTAAGGGTTTGTGCATCACTCTCAGAGTTCTAGAAAAAACAACAACTGTAGATAAATAACACATCAGAAAGCAAACAAAAGGCAAACAGAAGCCTTCAGCCGGTGTATAAGAGGAGCAGGAGTTAATAGAACCACAGGCTCTTTAAAAGCTCATTCATAAATCTGATATAAAGACAGCCGAGGCAGTCAGAGACCGGAACGTAGGCAGTAAACATAAAAAGTAAATGATGCTATTAATATTTCAAACCGGAAATCAAGTGTGATGGGAAATGCCTGAGTAAAATATAAAATGTTAATATTATCTCACTTAAATCCATCATGAACAAAAGGTTGCTTCTTTAAATGCCGTCCATAAGTCATTAAAAATCATAAAACATTTTCTGTTACAATGTTTTGTAATAAATGTTTTTTTTTGGTCTTTAATTTAATGTCTAAACATGTTTGTAAACCGATTTATTGCTACTATTATTAAATTATTCAGAACGATTGTTAATTGTTAATCCGGAACAATGACAGACTCTTCAGAAGCTAAAACAAAAAGAAAAGGAACGATTATGATGTCATTTAACAGACAGAAAGTGTCAAGTAGATTTTAGTAAGAATTATAAAAAGGATGGTGAAGTTATAAGCATGAGGATGTAATGTGTGAATATAAAGAACTTTAGAAACAATCATTTCAGGGACTGCAAACTTCATCGGGGCATTTAGTGAACTAATAAACGTGTGCAAACTGATGATAATGGCATGGATTATTGGATTAATAAAAGCACCACAGATGAAGGACGTGTACTAATGGTCAGTACGATGGGCTTTTAGGTGTGTGAATGGTATTAATGGTTTATATAAACACCACAGATGGTGGACATCTGGTTTTTCTACACACCGCTTTTTTCTTGATTTTGGCTGCCTTCTGCACTCGCTGCAAGGCGATGGAGGGGTACAGGATCATCACACGCAGAAAGGGAAAACAGTGCATGATAGGGGGCAAAGAAAAAAAAACATTAGAACAGACGAGATGAAAAGATAACCAGCCGAATAAGAACGTCATTCTTATTGCTTTGAGGTTCCTGATCAGATGACTGATCTGGCCGATAGCACGGCACTGGATTCAGTCGTGATAATAATTAGGCATGCAAATTGTATGATTTGATGAATTTATAATCATACAAGTATTGGGGAATTAAAGAAAATGAAGCTAAAGCTTTTTGCACCCTCATTAATCTTGCAGTAGTCAAGCTTATCACCTCTGTACAAAAACACCGGCTTAGTAACCGTATCACGTCCCGGACCCATTCAGCACACTCTCTCTTTATCTCTCCGTCTGTGTCCCCATCTAACAGAGGGCACGAACCCGTGGCTCACACTCGTGTCCAAAGTGCACACTCCTGGCCAGGAGAAGCACGGCCCTATTTATACGGATGCACGAGAAACCGCCAGCCAACCGACAGACCGACAACAAGCTGACATCGTTTACATTCAGAGAACGTTTCCTCGTCTTTAACAACACCTCTTTATAACCGAGCCTCATCCAGAATCCTCCAGAGACGCAGGAAGAGACCGGATCAGACTGCAGAATAAGGAGTGCAAGCGATGAGCATTGCATAAATACTGCAACACTGGACAAAAAAGATTCAGTTCAATAATACATGAGGACTGTGTGGGTGCAGAATCCAGATCGTCTTCCGTCCATACAATAACAACAACGTCTTTAACTACGTCATAACAAATAATAAATGATATCTGGATCCAAGTTGTGATAAACAAAAGATTCACTATGTGGCGTCGTTTTTGCAATCATCTAAAATTTAGGACGTCCAACATTTGTGATCATGAGTTGAACTTTCTTTTAGGTTACCTGTTCGAGCAAAATAGTTTAATAGACTCATCTCTGTGGCACCTCAGACCCGGGTTCGATCCCCGGGTCGGGCTGGGGACTTTCTGTGCGGAGTTTGCATGTTCTCCCCGTGACGGCGTGGGTTTCCTCCGGGTACTCCGCTTTCCTCCCACAGTCCAAAAACATGCACTAGGTCGATCGGAAATGTGAAATCATCCAGTAGTCTCGCAAGTTTCCACCACTTACTGGTGGTTGTCGTCAGGAAGGGGATCCGGATGGAAAACTCTGCTCCAAACATTAACGAGAGAGAGAGAGAGAGAGAGAGAGAGAGAGAGAGAGAGAGATCTCTGTGGCACCTCATAAATAAAATATGCCAAGACAGATGCCAACGTTATGTGAAAGACGTATATAAATGACACAAGGACAAGAAAAGTACCAAAAACTACAATTGAATAAAAAAAACAACAAGCACAGGCAAACAGAATAACAGCCTCAAGACTTACGTTTGACCATCTTTAATTATTCTTAACAAATGAATCATTGGTAAAGCTTTTTTATTAACAAAAACCCCCACGGAGCTTTAAAGAAATAAAGCAGTCTTTACTGAGTCACGTTGATTTATTGGTAGACCGTCATAAAGTCTCACAAATGGATTCACAGTTGGCACCAAGAGCAAGTTAAAAAGCTCTTGTCCTAGCACTTAAATACTGAAGCAGATTAAGTCTGCTACCACTAATCCCGTAAACACTGATTACACAACATCCCCCAGGGTGTAAACAAATAAATTTCATCTAATCTCATCACCTAAATAGAACTCAGTCATACATCGAGTCATTAAAGGATCAGCAAGAGGTTACGGGTTTCAATCACGACATGCTTTAACTACATCAACCTCTGCTGAACTAATAAGGTTTAAGCCTAGTAGTGTCTTCTACGTCTTGGTCTGGATGATCAGAGGCTTCACATCGGCTTATTAAAATATCCTTCACACTGTAAATAGAAACGTAAAGATCGTACTCGTTTGTTTTAGGTCCCCAAGCTTCTGCTGCAACGGTTATTGATTCTTATTATTTATTATGACTTTACATTCTTGATAAGAAATAGTAGTCACTCGATCAATTTAAATTCATCTCATTTGCCTGTCTGTGGTCTGTTGGAAAAATACTAAGCACAATGCCCCTGGAATCCTGAATCTTCTTGCTGTAAAATGGAACCCCATAGGAACCCCAGAAATTCATACTGAACATGATTTAATACTCAAAGAGACGGAAAAAAAATTGTTCCACAACTAATAACTGTAGTACCTTCGTGTGCCACAAGGCGGCAAGCTGAGCACACTATATATGTTATTAAGAATCTGCATTTAAAAAGTTAACATGAGATATGATCACAGCTAGAAAGCTTCTCAACCAATCAGAATGTCCGGTTGGAACTAATTCTATGTGACTAATAAGAATATTATAAGAATATAATTAAAGCATCTGGTATGTACATGTTTTGGCGGCACGGTGGCTAAGTTCAAAGCCTCACAGCAAGAAGTCCTCTGTGCAGAGTTTGCACGTTCTCCCCGTGTCAGCGTGGGTTTCCTCCGGGTACTCCGGTTTCCTGGCACAGTCCAAAAACATGCACTAGGTTGATCGGAGATGTGCGAATTGTCCTATAGATGCACAAGACTACTGTAGCGATACGGATTGGAGAAAGATCTGGCAACCTACTCTGTAAAAAAATAGGGATCGGTAGCGGTCCACAGAGGAACCGGAGAGTCGGAAACGACTGGAAACGGGTAAAAGAGAAAGAGAGAGATGTACATGTTTTAATAAAATCCCTTAACGTCTAAAGTGTCGAGTTTATAGTGCGTATATCTTTCCCAATTCAGAGTCAACAACACAACAACACAAAAAACAACAAACACATTTATTACTCAATAATGTTCATTTCAGCTGTAAATAAGTAAATAAGTAAATAAATCAACTGATCACAGTCCACAAAAGTAACTTACTTTGTAGATGTTCCCTAAATGAATCAAATATGTTGAATTTGACTCAACTCTCAGAAAACATGTCGATGTTCGTACCCCGAACTACTGAAGTTGTTAAAGTCTTATTACATAGAATGTACAGTGTAGCCTGGTGGGTAGAGCGTTGGGCTGTTAACCCAATAGTTGGGGGTTCAAGTCCTGGCTCTGCTACTGTTGGGTCCTGTAGCAAGACCCTTAACCCCGTCTGCTCCAGGAGCCGTACTGCGGCTGACCCTGCACTCTGACCCCCAACTTCCAGACAAGTTGGGATATGCGAAGAGAAACGTTTCATTGTACTGTACATCTGTATATGTGTAATGACATGACAAATAGAATTTGAATTTGAATTTATAAGTATACACCCCAAACAACAACGCATGGGTGGACAAAATGACAGAAACATCTAGTCACTGAACGTAATATGTACTTATTTAACCTCTATGACCAACAGTGTCAAGATTAGCATCTCCGCGCGCAAAGAAAATGTTTCGAATGGACGAATTGTGAAGAAGTAAATTGTATTACTTCCTAGTGATTAATCTTCGAATTGTGTACATCATGAAGGAAATTTGGCTGAACACGTGCAAGCATTTCAAAATGACTGGGGTGAAATGTACGTAAGTGTTTTGAGAGGTGGCACCCAAACCGTAACTGAACATTATTATATATTACATTATCACATACAATATTTATATACCATATTTAACATCAGCTGAGTAGCAGTAGACTGAAGAACATGTTCAGATTTCTCACCAATAATGTTTATGTTGCTGGGCAGATTTCACAGCTTGCTTTAAAGCGGTTGGTTAAATATTAATATGGCTGGAAGCAAACATGCTTTAACAGATTCTGAGACCAGCTGAAGATGCGTAACTGCAATAAGATCATATATATATAATATCTTATATATAATATATATATATGAATCCAGATTTTGTTCCTGGATTTGCACTGTCGCCTGACAACAAGAAGTCCCGGGTGACTCTGGCTTTCTGTGTGGAGTTTGCATGTTCTCCTTGTGTCTGTGTGCGATTCCTCTGGATGCTCCCTGGTTTCCCCCGACAGTCCAAAGACAGGTTAATTGGAGCTACTGAAATTGTGTGAAAATACCTGTGTGTGTTTGTGTGTGTGTTTATCTCTATATCCTGCGACAGACTGGCGGCCTGTTCAGGTGTTGAGTGTATTCACCCAGTGTGTGTCTGTAAATAGGATTAAGCACTAGTAAAACTAGATAATGGATGGGTGAATGGATGGATGGATGAATAGACTGAAGATATTAACAGCTTCTTCTGTCACTGCGTCTGACCTATTTTACAATAATGGCTTTGAATGTTCATGCGATCACGTGAAAAATCCTTAATGTTGTGCATTTTATTAAAAGTAATCAATCTGAACGCTGACTGGGGGAGGAAGTGCGATTATTTGGGTTACTTTGGAACATTTCTAAGTAGATCTTTACATTTGTTGTGTTTATTCTGGGTATAGCGAATATATAGAGACATAAAATGTAATCGTATTTGCTCGATGAATGGAAATAAGTGTAAGACACCAGCAAAATGTGTCCCTATTATGTGAAGGTTGAATTGCTCCCTGATCTCCAGCTGCCTCAGAATGATCACCCATAATGCCTTTGTGTTCAGCAGTAACAGAGCTGATTTAGTGACCACTGCACTGAATGCCTTTGGCAGGTGTATTAACACACCGGTGTGGAACCATCAAGATCTGATGTCCTCTACTGCCTCCTCTGGTTCTGGACTTCACAATCGACCTGATGGTCATGGATGTAAATCATCTGTAGGCCTAATGCGCCCCCCCCCCCCCCCCCCACCCCAAACTAGTGCATGTTATTGGGGAAACCGTAGAGAAATGGGAAAACATGCAAACTTCGCCAACCCGGGATTCAAACCCGGGACTTCTTGCTGTGACACCGCTGAACCACTGATTTGTGATTAAATCACTGCAGTTCAAGTCCGTGTAGGTGTGGATGTAATTGGCTAGCTGTAGTCATAGAATCTGTAGCATTTATATTGAGAAATTCCAGCTTAAAATATTTACTTACTTACAAATATTTACTTGTTGTTTATGTTGTTATTATTGGATTATATCAGATTATATTCCACGTTATTGCCAGTACACGTTATGTACAAGTACAAATTTTTCATCAAATCAAAAGTGAAAAAAATGTACGATAGATAGATACAAAATACAAATATTATAGAGGCATTAAATCATATTAAAGAATTTATTTAACGTATATATATATATATATATATATATATATATATGTTTAAAGTTATTTTTATTATTATTAATATTATTATTAAATTATTTGTATCACACTACTAACTTTGTACATGTATATGTAGTGTGTGTCATGCAACAGTCTAGTGACCTGTTCAAGAGCTCAGTGTATTCCCCTTAGTCTCGTCGTTCCCCCACCCAAATGTTATTAAGTGCTGGTAACAATAGATGATGGATGGATGGACATTAAGGTCTCCAGGCCACCATGTAAGATCTTAAAGCACCATGAATGCTCTATCAGTGATGTTTTTTATTTCTGTATGTTTCAGGACGTTGTTAAATAATTGGCACATTGATCAAAGACATTTCTGAAACATTTATGTTTAAGTTTTTTGTTTTCTCTGGAACCTGTTTACAAACAACAATGCCACGAATAGACTCTAGAGGTCACTGCTGAGACACCAAGTAAGTCAATGATCACAGCTGGAGCATCATAGTGCACCATTACACCCAAATCCGAGCACACTGTTGTGTAGTTGATGTTGTGTAGTTGTGTAGATGAACCGTAATGTTTTGATGCTCTGAAGGAGCAATCAGCTGCTCCCTCAGACCACGTAATGGATGGAACGGCTCCGGCAGGAGTGGCACGACTCGTCAGGGCCCAAAATATTAGGGATTAGGCAGAAGATTACTTTCTAATTGTCTTTGTAAATTCGAGCCTTATTTTGAATGTTTGACTGGTTTCATGCAAACGTTCCTCATGCTGTATCTCCTGCTAATGAGACGAGTGGAACCTCGGCACTGGAGCATCATCAGTCACTGCTGGTGTTCAGAGACGGGATTTAGTTTCCCCTCAGTTCTTCTCTCTGTTTCTTCCGTGTGCTCATTTATTTTAAACTACCTAGCTATGAGTGATCTCTGTTTATATATACATTTATATAATGTGCTGTTTTGTCATCAGAATTGCCAACATCTTATAGGTTCTGGGACATAAGACTGACACAAATGGTTAAATAATCCGTTGGGTGGATTGGCTAGCGTACAATCTTCCTTCAGATGTGAGAAAATAATAAATCGATTTGGTGTGAGGTGCCGTGTGATGGATCTTGGATTAACATCTTTTTCTTATGAGCCCTGACAAAGCATTATTATTTATACATCACTATATTCTCTACACAATTCTACCGTAGTATAGCTCCATCATGTATTAGAGAGGAAATACTGCATCATGTATGTTGTATTATTGTGTAATTACTTTCTTTATTTGTGATAAAATGTTGATAATTTTTTTGGATTAAAAACCCAAATCTTTTTTAAAAATCTTTCCACAGTCTGGGTAAAACAGATTATAAATGGATTTGTGACTGTTTGCCAACATCTTATAGATTCTTCCTGTGTCTGCATGCGTTTCCTCCGGGTCCTCCCACAGTCTAAAAACATGCATATACTGAAATTGTCTCTTATGTTTATGTTTGCATTTGTTTCTGTACCCTGCAGCATCCCGATGGCCTGTTCAAGTGTTTTGTATATTCACCCAGTGTGTGTTCCACCGTGACCCTAAACAGGATTAATCGCTGTTAAAAAAACAATTATTAGGTTTTATTAAATGAAGTTCTGGGACGTTAGCAGGATTAGGTAAATATGAGATGTGGGTAAGGTTTGTGTTGCCATGTGATGCAATGTGATGTGACTGCCATCACGTCTCTGGACCCACTGTGACCCTGATCACACAGTAAAAATGTGTTATATCGATGATTTATGAATTAATAAATCTTTTACCAGCAGAACCGTATAGGTAAGATTTCCATTGCATTTTGTTGTAGTGCTGTATTGTTTCCAGCAGATGGCGGCAAACACAATCTTTTCACTGAGCAGAAAATGCTTCGCAAATAAACGTTTGTGTCTCTCAAGTGATCTGACAACACAAAAACCTTAAAATATGGATCAAAAGTAGCACAAACTGACGACACACAGAAACCACCAAAATGTTACTCACAAAGTAGCACAATCTCTGGACCTAACGATACAGAGTAGATAGATAAATCCTTTCTTAGTATAATATAATACAAATACAAATAAAGTAAAGCTGTGCCAACACTTGTGAGTAACAATACCAGCTTTCGACAGAGAACCGAGACAGGAACCGAGAACACCAGGGGGTCGGGGGGGGGGGCAGCGGTAGAGGGCCTAAATTCTAAATCAAACCTCCGAGTGAATTAGACCCAGAAAAACAACACTCAGGTGTAGCGTTCATACGCCTGTCATTATCCCTGTCTCCATCTGTGTATCTGTCTCTATGTCTCTCTCTCTCCTCGTCTCACTCTCGAGACGAATGCCCCGACCAACAGGCTGGAACGGCGAGCGCCCTGGGCCTGATGAAAATGGAAAGATAATGTGTTTAGCATCAGATCAGGAAATGCAGCATCAGACCGATTCGATTAGGCATTTCCCAAACAATCCTATTGATCAGGGTCATTATCTTAACTCGGATTTATGCAAAGCAACAGGAAGACATTAGTTCGGACCGGGACTCGGCACCGGCTCGTATCCTATGAATGATGATGAAAAAGACGATGACTTTACAAATCACACCGTTGCTATTAAACCTGATGTTATGATGCCAGGTAATAACAGTGACTGACTGGTCAGAAGTTTAAAGTAATATTATATATTAAAAGACAAATGGAATTGCAAATGGTAAATGTTTTTTTATTGTATATGTGGGTCAATGTGCAGCACGTAATATTATGACATCATGTTCTTTATACTGAAGCTCTATATCTCCATCCATGCATCCATCCATTAACACACACAACATAACACACAGAACATCAGGATCTTCAATGAACCTGACTGCATGCCTGCATGAACTATGGGAGGAAACCAGCCTACCCACAGGAAACCCGCACAGACACGGGGAGAACATGCAAACTCTACACAGACAACCCTCGATCACCCTTAGCCGGGAATTGAACCCAGGACTATCTACCTTCCTATTTATGTTGTCTATTGCAGTCTCAGGGTATTTTAGGATGTTTTCTTTTGACGTTATTGACTTACCGTTTGTACTAATTTGGTTGCTTATTTATTTGCGATTGTCTTTTATTTTGTAAATTCAGGTTCATGGTTTTAAAATGAGACGTTAAGGATGTGATGGATGTGGCGAATGTGAATGGAAGGAAGGATTTTGGGAGAAATTGTGTGGGTGGAGGATTCATGACTGTCTATGCTGGCAGCTCTTGAATGCTTTGTGTGTGTGTGTGTGTGTGTGTGTGTGTGTGTGTGTGTGTGTGTGTGTGTGTGTGTGTTTAGTCATCATCTCATTACTCACTGTGGTCAGCTTCGGCCGACATGTTTAGGATGGAAGATGATCTCAGGAAATGCAGCGTTTAGATGCTTTTATTGTTCCACACCAAAAGTGCAGGACTGAGTCACGTCAAGTGCTGAAGAATCCAAACCTCTTCTCATCACCTTTATTGTCACCTGAGCTACACTACACTCGCTCACCCATCGAAATGATCGGAAACAAGGTGTTCCAATCATTTCCATGGTTACATGTTTTTTTTATACAAACGTTGATGAAGGTGTGTCGCTCTCTCAGTCATCTGAGTGAAATCCTGCACAGAGTCCTGAATCCTCGAAACAACTTCGGGATGAATTAGAACGAAGACCGAGAGCCGGGACACTTCTCAGTATCAGAGAGCCATGATCAGTATGTTGTGACATCACAAATGGATTTCTGGAAGAATCTCTTCCACAGCAACACACTCCTGAAGCTCGTGGACGTCAGCAGAAGAGTCGACGCTGTTCTAGGGTGTAAACGGTGGAACCCACGTTACATTGAACTTTATAGATTAGGAACGAGACGTGACTTAAAGATCATATATGAGTCAAGGCAGGTGAGTGAATACTTCTGGCAATATTGTGTATTTGAGCTCCCTCTCTGTCTTGCATTCTGCCCGACCACAATCAAAATATTTTTATCCACGTTTCATTCATGAAAATCACTTTTGCTCTGTAGACGGTAATACAAAGCCAAAGCTGGACCTACGCCAGGGTACCTCCAGGGTCTTATGATCGTCTGCACGTAGTACAATGCAACCTCAGAGCCTCACTAGAGATGGTGTCATGATGTTTACTAGAATGGAAGCGCCTCTGTTAGTCGCTCTGAATGTAAATGTTAATACAGACGAGAGGATCCACCGAAAGCCTCACAGGAAGTGATGTGGAGGCTCAATATGACCTCTAAGTGTGAGTGTCAGTGAGAGAGCGCCGATATCTGATCTCAGAACAGTTCTCATCTCTTAGTTACCGTCTCCTTCCTCCCTCACGTCCTGAACGTGGTACCCGACTCTGCTCCGTGTCACACATCAGCTTTTATCTTGACATGGGGTCAGGGGTCATGTGTTGTAATCCTGTTTAAAAACTTGGGTGCTTGTGTGTATTCTCTCCTTTTTTACGTGTGTATGTGTATGTGTGTGTGTGTGTGTGAGAGAGAGAGAGAGACAGAGAGAGACAGAGAGAGACAGAGAGAGATGAAGTTTATAATTATAACAATCTTTTGTCTCGGGGGGGTTTGTTTGACCTTTTTGTTTGAGAGGTGTTTAAATGCAGATCAGCTTTGTACACGAACCCGATTCTCTTGATTTCTAGACTCTGTGACATCACAAAATTCATCCATCGGCGCACCAGCAGAGGTGGTCATTTGCTGGGTTAAAAAGGTGTCCCGTGTCTGGCTGTTCCGTTCGTGTACAAACGCCCCAGCGGAGCCGTTTAGAGACGATAGATGGATTCGAAATGTCAGCTCTGGTGTGCTAGTGTTTCACGGCTGCACGCTCTTACACCAAGAACTCTGAGAGTTCATCCAAATCTGTAGAAGACGAAATCTTTACAAACAACTGAAGATAAATTAAAAGGATGACTGAGTGACTTTCAGAGCGGCTCTTTAAAACGTGTGATATTATTCTGCGTGGGATTTATGACTTTATTTAAATAGAAAAGAATGGACTTGGACATTTTAAATGCGCATTATGCCACTGATCTTTTTTTTTTTTTTTTTACAGATGGCTTTTTAACCTGATGTAGTCTGTGCAGAATCGGCCACAGCGCTTTTTTGCTTCCCCTAAACTCATTAATCTCACTCGCCCGCCTCTCTGATATGATTTCAGTGTGCGAGGCTGATCTTAAACTTCCTTTTTAAGGATCAATAAAGTGTAACCATAACCAGCCCACTCCTCTAGGGTTTCATTTCCTATTATTACCACCGGCCCCACTGTAAGTGTCCGCGGTACAGACTCGCAGTCATTCAGCAGGCTGTAGTTCCGGCTCTCTGAAGTCACAACCCTCCTACAAGGATGTAAACAAATTGACATGTACTGTATAGATGATGCAGTGATACACACACTAGTGAACAGACACACACACACACACACACACATGTGGGGGAGCAGCAGTGAGAACACAAGCCGAGCACGTCGAGCAGCCTTAGTCCTAGCCACGGCACCCGGGGAGCAGTTATTTAGGAGGGCTCGGTGCCTCTGTGCCAAGGGTGCTTCAGTCGTGACCTGTCAACTCTCAGGATCGAACCGGCGACCTTCTGATCACAAGCGTGAGTTCTCTAACCGCATCAAAATAACTACAAACTACTAAAAAATCCTCTTTAAATAAATAGTAGATCACGGTTTAGGTCCTGATAGAGAATGTACACCTACAACAGAGGAACGAAGGTTCGAGAATATATTCCCTGTTTCATTATATTCTGTAATGTCGACTTAATTTAAGATTATAGTGACACTGCACTTTGCAAAACACCAACAAGACAGAAAGATTTGTGGCTCTAAGGAAGGACGTCTGACACAAAATCACTCTTATTTATATTGTTTCTGGTCTTTAAAATAATCTAACATACGATTAGAAGATTTTAACTCAAGAACAGCCTTGTGGAACCGAATACATTTGTATGTTGTGGTTCTGCCGTGTGTAATTTGTACACCATTGGTTAAAGAAAATCATAACAACACTTATTAATGCTTGTTGGCGGCACGTTGGCTGAGTCAGGAACGTTGGTTGTCGTCAGGAAGGGCATCCAGACGGAAAACTCTGCTCCAAACATTAACGTCCAACCCCAGGAACTGGGAAAACGCACCATAAACGAATAGAGAGAGAGAGAGAGAGAGAGAGAGAGAGAGTAGTAGTAATCCAAACGGCACTCTACGGTATGTTGCAGAGACCCACTATTAATTGTTTTTAGACTATTTATAGAAAAATAAACCACATAGGTGGTATAGAACATGCATATAACGCTAGCACATCAGCACTGAGATTCTGAACTCTTCTGCATTGCCATTGGTCGACTAGGTACCATCTGGCCGGGCATAATTGAAAGAACCTGCAGCAGACACAGTTCTGCTAGGGTGGGCCGACCACACTATATGGGTAGAACCGGTGAAAAGAAGTTCCTGCTAAAAGCTGATAAAATGCAATATATATTAATGTATGTGTGTATTTACCCGTTTACGACTCTTGGGTCCCTCTGTGGGGCGCTACCGATCCCCAGAGTTACTCAGCAATTATATTTTTACGGAGTA
>JAOTRQ010061480.1:0-13518 GCA_028565875.1 Hoplisoma paleatum
TGCTGTGTAAAAATTGGACCCATGATGCAAAGCATTCTAGTTTTCGCTAATGAGAGACGGCCAGAAAAACAGCTACTCGAAAGTCAACGGACACAAGAGGCGAAGATAATATGAAGGTAGAAGATTAAAGAGAGATACAAGATGGGGGCCAGTCGTAGCTTAATGGTTATGGTAGAAGACGATTCAAACCTTACCATGGCTGCTGTTGGGCCCTTGAGCAAAGCCTTTAACCCTAATACCTTGGACCCTTAGACGGTAACTAAGTCTCTTTGGATAAACTTGAGGAAGCAAGACAACGCAGTTGCCTCAACGTCGTTTACCATTCTTAGTTCTGCATCGAGCTCATTTGCAGCACAAAGCAATTCACCGGTACAGCACTAGAGGGCGTCAGTTTTCTGAGGGTTTCGTCACGTTTGTGTTCGCCCATCAAGAAGCTGACGAGCGACGAAGGCCGTCGTTATAGGTAATATAATACCTGCATGGATATCGAACAACTAATGATTTTAAATCTTTAATCGTAAACATCAAGGCACCGACATATGCATGGAACGACTACTTTAACTACAAGCGTGTTTTAACACACACCACAAGAGGGAGCACTATAGGGATCAGAACAACGGCGTTCAGTTCATCAGCTTCCATGCAGAAACATCTGGTCGTTTCGGGCTACGTCTCTCAACAGGGGCTTTCAATCGTTCTAGACTCTTACAATACATGCACTTACAATACATTTAAATGCTCTCTGCTGCCACTATTTGGTTCAGGAAAGGATCGCACTCGTTTGCACCACAGGATGGCAACCACGATGAATAAATAAATAAATCGTAAAAACAAATCAATAAACAAACAAAGAAGTGGTTAATTGGTGGTGAAGTGTTTTGTGCTGAGTCACGGCCTATAGAGGAGATCTTTGATCAGCACCAGTACAACGTTCATGACAAACGCACAACGCCTCTGAGAGCAAAGCATTGTGTGTGTGTGTGTGTGTGTGTGTGTGTGTGTGTGTGTGAAAGACTTAAATCATCTCGGGGCTTTTGTACAGCACAGATTCATGTTTCCTTTGAATATGAGCTCATTATATAAATCTACTTTCTCATTTGAGTAATGGAAAGAATACAAGAAAAACATCACGCCGCTGATATCAGATCTGAGCCAGTCTAAACATTTCTCATTCGTACCCACGCTTAAGGTCTGACTTAAAATGTGCATTGATTTCAAGCTCATACACAGCCCCCCCTCCTCCCCCCCAACTAAAACTATCTTAATTCTTCATGTTCTGCCTCAGAAAACATATCAGATCAGAGAGCGAGAACTTTTTGACCATTTGCTTTGGCTTAATGTTATATCAGCTGCTTCCACTAGGGGTCGCTAAATCAGATCCATCTTCGCCGTGACCTTAACAACGGCCTCCGTCACATACAAACCTCTCCTCCCAGAATTCTCATCCACTCTCGGCACAGACTCGAACCCATCGAAGTCTGTGCTGAAGCCCTGAAACTCCTCTCTAATCCTCTAATCCATCCTCATCACTCCCAACCAGAAGCTTCATCCCTGCCTCCTCCAGCTCCCACGACCTTCAGGCTGGGAGATGACAGTGATACCCACAATGCAACAGTGACACTCAGCAAATTTACATACATGTAAGACTCTCATGAATGTGAGAGCATTTTATAGCTGTGAGAATAATTACATAAGAAATATTATGAAGTAAATAAAACATCCTTAATTACATAAGAAATATTATGAAGTAAATAAAACATCCTTAATAATATTGTTAAGGTATTTTTGTGATAGCATTTTTTTAAATTTGAGAGTATTTTATATATGAGAATTTTAATAAATGTAAGAGTATTTTATATATCCGAGAGTCTTTTATATGTGGAACTATTATTTATAAAAATGTAATCGTGAGTTTTCTTTCATGTGGGTGGGAGTATTTTTATGAATGTGAGTATTTTATGCTTATATTTTGTGAGTGGGAAGTGAGAAAATTTTGAACAATGTGTGAGTATTTTATACATGAAAGTATTTCATAAATATGAGAGTATTTTTTTAATAATGATAAATGTAGAAGCTTGAGATTTTTTGAGAAGAGTGAGAGCAGTTTGCTGAATCTGAGAGTATTTTATACATGAAAATGTATTTTATAAATACATGTTTTTATAAAGGTGTTAGTATTTTGTACGGGATTATATTTGTTGTAAATGCGAGAGGTTATGAATGTGAGAGGGTTTTATTATGTGTGAGTGTTTTTATGAATGTGTATATTTTTTGTGTATTTTGTACGTAAGCATATTTGTTATAATTGGTAAATGTGAGAGGGTTTAAATATGTGTTAAAAATGTATTTTATATGTAAGAATTTGTTATAAATGCTAAATGTGAGTGCTCTTTTAAATAAATGTCTTTTATATTTTTTTATGAATGCGAGAGTGTTTAAACGTGTGAAAGTGTTTCATAAATGTGAGAGTATTACATGAGAAATTAGTCTTAGATTAAAAATAGTAATTGTGAGAATATTTGTTATGAATGTGAGATATATATGCGAGAGTGTTTTGAACATGTGATAGTGTTTTACAAATATGAGAGTATTACATGAAAATTAGAAATGATATTTGTGAGAGTATTTTTATGAATGTGAGTGTATTTAGAAATGTGCGACTTTTTTGTACGCACGAATACTTGTTAGAAATGGTGATTGTGAGAGTATTTTCATGAATGTGAGAGTATTTTCATGAATGTGAGTTTTATACATACAAATATTTGTTAGAAATGGTGATTGTGAGAGTGTTTTTATGAATGTGAGTGTTTTATGAATGTGAGAGTATTTATGCATGTGAGTGTATTTTTATGAATATGGGAGTTTTTGTATAAATGTGAGTGTTTTATACCTGTGAGAGTTTTTGTATAAACGTGAGAGTTTTTGTATAAATGTGAGTGTTTTTGTATAAACGTGAGAGTGTTTGTATACATGTGAGAGTACTTCTTGAGCTGTGTTACGGATGTAAGAACACTTTATACGACAGAAGTTAAATGTAAAACGACAGTATTCATGGCAGCACCGGATTCACTGGAGAGTTCAGATGAAGGTCTCGACTCTCAGTAACATGAAGAGAAAAGTTAAGTCTTTCTCTCTCTGCAGCGTTTTGTCTGTCAGCACTGAAATCACTGCACAGTCATTTCTCTTCCCTCCTCATTCCAGAATAATAATGATCTAATCCCACATCCTGCAGACCAGATCCATCCATAAAACTATTAAAACCAACACACAGCATCCAGTCAGACTTCTGACCGTCCAGCCAACGAACCGCATCTGATGAATAAATCTGCATCTACGTTTATGGTGTTTAGTGGCTTACAATTACATTGATGTCAGTAACTGAGGGTTTCAGGAAGCTTGTTTTTAAGGCAGTGATGGCTTAGTAGTTAAGGAACCCAGAGTAAGGGTCTGTTTCCAAGGATATCTGTACAGAATACGATCACTGAGGGTGTGTGATCACCCCCAGCATTGCGTCCAGATTTAATGCTTATAGTTAGCCATTTTAGCGCTGGACTAGTGACTAGTTCGTGTTGGTTAAGGAACCGGGCTAGAGACCAGAAGGTCTATGGTTACAATAACATTTTTAACTTTTTACCAGATTTATCCAATTATGAATGAACATGATTTTTTTAAGAAACCGAGGGTTAAGGGGCTTGATCAAGGACCCAACAGTGCCAACGTGACCGTAGTTAGGCTGGAACCAGCAACCTGGAACCAGCAACCTTCGGAGTACTAGTCTACCTTAACCACTGAGTCATGACTGGTTTAAGGTCCACTACCACCAAGTCACTATCGTTGGGGTCCAAGAGCAAAGTTATTGTTCCTGCAAGTCACTTTGGATAAAGGCGTCTGCTATATACCGTAAATGTGGGGGGCCCAACAGTCGCGTCTGACCGTCTGATCTGTAGCCCCAATACCTTAAACCCTAACGTATTCTGTATTGGTGCATGTAAACCCCAAAGAAAAGCTAAATAAACACTGAGCAGTTTACCAATCCTAACATTTACCACTTCATGTTTTGTTTTGGTTTTTGATCTTTGCAGGTTTGGAGTGGCATGCATTTTCTTTACATCTCCGAAACACGCCCAAGTAACTTCAGTGCCTCCACCATCAACATACCACCCAGCACATACACACAGTTCCATGCAAGCCAATCCCTAACCTGGCAGGTTGGGTTAAGTGGTCGTTACATTAGTATCCCAAATAAATCAACACAGTGATCAGTTTTGGATGTTCTCCTCTCGTCTAAGAGTAAAATGCAATTTTACCATATTACATTTAGTTTTAGGATTCAATGGAATGAAACATGAGACCGGGTCTCTGGTCAGAAGAATAAAAATCATACTTGTTTTGAGCAGATCGGTGTTCAGCGAGCATGAAGAATCAGATTGCCTTTGACCATTGAAACGTGGCAGCAGATTTAAAACGATCGTCTGCCGAATTCAGGAAAAGAAAAAAAAGGTTTCCCGTTATAATAAGAAATCATCACGTTCTGCTTTCTTCAATCATGCATGATATGAGGGGGTGGATCTGCGAATCGGAGCACAAAGGACACATAATAAAAGCACGTGTGCTGAGAGTACAGAGGATGTGAGCATGGATACGGATACGGAGGACATAAGCGCTGAGCATATGTGGAACAAGGACACGGGTAATAATAATAGCACGTGCACTGCGGATACGTTTCCAAGGATATAGGTACAGAACACGAGTACTGAGGTTCGTGCGATCGTCTCCCAGCATTGCGTCCAGTGTTAACGTCTCTAGTTCATTTTAGCGCTGGACTAGTCTTACAACAGGTACTATGCAAATCTTATAAATCAAGATTTGGCACCAGCACTACAATGTACTGGTTTCTGCATCCTAGTGGGAGGTACCCACAGGATAATTCAGTGCCGGGTTCGAAGCTGCTCTCCAGTGCTTCCCATTAGGAGTCCTCAGCACCTGACGGAGCCAATTTTCCAGTGTAGTTTTGCCACGTCCCTGGTGCACGTTTCGATTTGGTTTGATTTCATTTTCGTCCTTTCATTCTCTGCATTCTCCACTCCAGTCTGTTTTCATCTCCCTTAAAAAAAAAAAAAAAGACGGACCCGCCATCCTCTCACATTAATGTAAAAAAAAAAGTCGCTTTTATATTTTAGGCGTGTCTGCAAGAATCTGAAATCCTCTGATAATTAAGTGATTCGTGGATTTCATCCTAATCGAATCATTTGGATGCCACATCATACCTGAACCCCAACGCTCTCTGTTTTGGATTATTTTTGCTGTTTCAGGGTCGAACATGCTACTCGAACCTATTTACACATCGTATCCACAGCTATGTAGGTTATAGACTCCCACCGCCCACCTCACATCCGTTATGATTTTCTGATGATGAGTTTATATCTGGCTCGTCTCCACCTCGATGAAAGCTCCTCGGGACCTGCTGCTTAACCCAACACGCAGCTGCTCTTTTGGCTTGTCTTTCACCATCAGTCCATGTTGAGGGTTATTTTGGCCGTAAGTTTGGGAATAGGGGAACGTGTGGAGGATGAGGATGAGGGTCGGGGGGTCTTGGATGGCCCAACGAAGGCCGACTTCAGTGCTCTTGGTCTGCAACAAGCTTTTTGATCAGGACTTTAATTACTCACTGGCATCTTTTCTATCAAATTCCTTTTTGTCTATCTTCTCCTTCCAAAAAAAAAAACTGTGCTGAATTATTATTGCTAGAACGTGATGAGTTTGCTACGACCTCCGTCTGCAGCAATGCATTTTAATACGATCTTCATTTTGATAGCTTCAAAATGTGGTACCGGGTACAGCTCGGATGCCAAGCTGGCGTTCAACTGGCCAGGAGCCGGTCCGGTGTCACGTAGAGCTTGTTCTGATGGCACGGTCATATTTGCTTTTTTTTTCCTCAAGGGAAGTCTGTCCAACAGATGGTTCACGGTTTTTTTCATTTTCCTTTTCATCCCGGTGTTGTGGAGCTCCTGGACCGAGAGCTTCCTTCGGGCTTTTCACGTTCTTTACCATGAAAACAATTCAGCGCGGCCTGGACCTTGCGGGTGCCGAGCCGAACTGCACCGTAATGAATGAGGTGTGAATAAATGAAGCAATTTCCCTTTCCATAAAGTCAGTTCCATTCAAGTTAATAAGCAAAAGGAGAAAATAGAGCTGGTAATGGGTAACGCTTGTGCTGGCACCTGGCTGGGTTGCCTTTCCGCGTGCCCTCATATTACTCCTACACTTACAGGATCGTGACAACATTGAAAACTTTAGTACGCCACGGCTCCTTAATAACTTTAATTAAAGTTTTATTTTTCTCTGGTAGCCAATAAGAAGAAAATGAGGCTACAGCTTCGCACCCACTCGTACCTGCGGGTGTAAACCAGTGAGTTTACTAATTGCAAAGTACTTGCGAGCGGATGGACGACACAGTATTTAAGAGGGCTGAAGAGCACCGTGGCTTCATTGCAAGAAGTTCCCGGGTCTGGATCCGTCAGGGGTCTTTAGTCAATACGCTCCCACAATCCATCAACATGCATCCATTAGAGATACATAATTGTCCTTTATGTACTTTGCACTGGTTTATGCATTCCATACGCTATGTAGTAAAAGTGAACACACACTAGGGAGGGGGGGGCAGCACCGAGCACACATGGCCGTGTCGCTGAAGTATCCCTAGTCGCGGTGCCCTTAGAGCTCAAGGCCGCTTCATTCGTGAATCAAACCGGCAACTTTCCAAAAATACAAGCCCCCGGTTCTCTAACCGTCAGGTCACGGCTGCCTTAAAATAAACAAATAAATAAATAACGGTCGTGTCAGGAAAGGGTCCGGGGTGAGAGCTATACCAAATCAATAATGCAAGTCACGAGCCACATTAGGGCACCCTTGACACGCGCAGTCGCTGCAAGTATTAATTTGAACTATTCTTGCTTTGAAACAAGATTTTAGCCATTTAGCAGTTTGTGCTAAGCAGTTATAACCCTTTTCTTTGTATGTCATCATACACATACAGGTACATGCAGTTCAACGATCCCCCCCCCTTCCATCCCTCGCTCCTCATATACCAGCTTGTTCTGCGGTCGAAGGTCAGAGCGCCCCTGGACCCAACAGTGGCTGCAGGGCAGACCTTGAATATCGAACTTTCAACCTTTCGATTTACAGCCCACTAGGCGACTACTACCCACGAGGTGAGCACTCTCAGGTATCATCGAGCTAAGATATTTATAGCCTTTCTTGGACGCTCTGTGCATCCGTGAAACCAATGATGCATTAACAGTCCGGACGGCCCGTTTCCTTTTTTGAATCATCAGATGGGTCCGTTGTGTTTCAGACCCCGATGAGATGAAAACCCAGAAAGCAACGGGGCCAGTTCTATAGCCATCGTATTGTCTAGTATAGCTACAATATTTCCAATTAATGCAATGCTTAATTTAAACTATGATTTTGAGGTGATGGACTGTGTGATATTGAGCAGTCCGAACAGTCACTACACTTGTGATCATTACTAATAATGAAGAGGATTGTTGTGTAATGAACATCTCACATTTTTACTACACGGATCCGCGTTTACACTTTCAGACTCAAATGTGAGCTGCATAAATAGACGAAATAAATGCACGAGAATAAAAACAAACAAACTTCACGTTAAATAAATTTTACTCAAAATAAAAAATAAATCTCACTGAAAATATTTATCGTTTTAAACCGAGAACGTAATGGCTGCATTTCCACGGAAAGCTGAACTATAGAGTTACATCAATGACATCGGGCCCCCAAATCTCATCTGTGTTTCTGTAATTAAAGCACACACATACACACACACACACACACACACACACACACACACACACGGAGTAACACTTCACATCTTATTGACATTTTCAGCATTTAGAAGACGCCTTTATCCGAAGCGACTTCCAAGTGACAAGCGATGAGCAATCGAATAGTCTTGCTCAGGAGCCCAACAGTGACTCTGTTCCCTAACCACTACTAAGCCACCACTACCCCACACATTAGATTGAGTAACATCAGGCCAATCACCACTAAATGACGCTCCTGACTTTCATCTGATCTGGTTTAATGAGCATCGTAGAACTTTCCTCGTCTGATCCTCGTCTCGATTTCACTTCTTCTGCAGTTATTCTATTAGATGCTGTGAATGTTTCCGCACGCGGCACACCGATGGGAGTTCACCGATGAAGTCTGAACGTCCCTGCAGGATAATTACGGCATCCGTCTCTCTGCTCGCTTTATTCTCAGGCTGCTGCTGTAGGTTACTCTTTCTTTCGGGGCTTTGCTCTAGAAACTCGCCCCTGTGATCGCGGCGTCATCTGATTCCTCCAGGAACAAGAAGTTTCCACACAAATCAGAGATGTCATATTGTTGTTATACATAATAGTGCCTGAAGAGGGACCTGTCTACCATTGCCCATGCCGATTAACAGTCATACAGTTATGACAGCATAAACCAGATGTCTGGACATGCATTCATTACATTTTTAGGTGACCACTGGAGATGCACGTCGATTCGTAAACCTGTCGCTGATTGGGGGTTTACACGAAACATCTTCTGTAGTAAATAAATAATAAAGTACAGAACCCTAAACGTTTTCTTTTGTGTATTTATTTTCCTTCCTGAACGTCGCCGGAGCTGCTGAATTATGAAATCGTGTACACGTCATCATGACAATAAGGCCGCATGTGAGCTAACAAGCTGCTGCGCATCAGTTACTATATACATACACCGGTTAAGTGACACGGGCTTGAACGGTCGCATGGCTCAGCAGTTTATCAGTTCAACTAGCTAACACGGTACAAGAACAATTCTAAAACTGACACTCCAGTTACACACAACTCCGGGACGAGTGTTTTTACACCTCCCTGCGTTCTCACACACTCGGCTTCCACAGTTTTGGAAAATCTAAAATCTAATAATGTCGATTCTGTCCGTCGTAGCTTTTAGCTCACAGTTCGTATTTCTATTATGATGCATCCTAAGCGATCCCGTGATCCAGAAGATCCATGATCTTCCCATTAAACGATCACATTATGGTGGTGGGCAGCACAGTCACATGGCGGTTAAAGAACTGGATTTCGGTATAGGAAGGACTGCTCCCAGGTCCTGGTTTCGATCCACAGGTAGGGTATAGGTTTAGGTATCTAAGTTCTAGAGTCTGGCCAGGATAAATCGGAAGGGTTGTGTCCGGAAAGGCATTTCAGTATGAAATTAGAGGCGAATTGTCTATTGTCGGACTCAAAACGGTTCTTGTTTGTGGCCGTGTGTACGATACAGAAACTGAGTCTGATCTAACAGTCATGCCGGAACAGGAACGTTCCCTAAACATTCCCTAAACGTTCCAGAAACCAGATCCTGCCCCGTTGCATGCCAGTCTACGTTAAGCCAGTGTAACTGGCTGTGCTCGTCTGTCAGCGACGGGTGTGACTGAACACAAACCCAATAATTAGTTCTATTACATAATCATTATCAGAACTAATCTGATAGACGTCGGTGCTTTAAAGATTTTACAATATTTGTAATCAAATCTTAATGATGTTTAGACGTTAAAAAGCCGCCGCAGCCTCTAATTACTGCAGGTCCTGGATGAATGGACAGTTACGACTCAGCTTTGTATTTTTCTCCCGCATCGAGACAGCTAATTAGTCCAGACAACACTATTTATTTTCTCACTAAATCTGCTCGACCTTTTTTTTTTATTCCGTTTGTTTGTTTGTTTGTTTTTATTCTTCCTCTGCTCCGCGACGTATCGAGTTCTGAGACAGACGAGTAATTAAAATCCGCACAACCTCTGAATATAAAGGCAGACGATCGAAACGCGTCTAATAGGTTTCATATTTCCATTATCCATCCATTATCTCGTCTATAGAGGGTGGGCGAATACACTGAGCACCTGAACAGGTTGCCAGTCCGTTACAGGATACAGAGACCAACACACACACACACACAAATAAAACCATATCAGTATCTCCAAATTACCCGACAGCATGTTTGCATGTCTTTGGACTGTTCTACCCAGTACTCACAGGGAACTCACACAGACACGAGAGAACATACAAACTCCCCACAGTATGTATAAGCCCTGTATTGCTCTACCTGGGAATGTTAAGGTACTGGGTTAGATATTTTAATGGTCGCAGGTTCAAGGCCCAGTGCTACCTAATTGTTGCTACTGTTTAAGGCTCTAAACCCAATGGATCGAAAATGGTGTTACGTTGTAATTGTAAGTTATGTAAATGACTTCGGGTTTACTGCTACAGTCCAAAAACATGCAGTCATGTTAATTAGAGACACTGAATGATGAAGGAGCGAATTGCAGTGCTGGTCCCAAGCCCATATAAATAAGGATGGTCTGAAGAAAGAAGGCCTTTCAGTCACGTGTGACGATTAATGAATTAACATTAATGTTTATTAATTTATTCATCAGGTAAATAATAACAAATAACGATCATCATTCTTTCATTCACTGACCGTGTTACAGTTGTTTTATCCTGGTCCATGTCACTTGATCCAGGGACAGGATGCGCCCCGAATGGGGCGATAAATATGCAGTTCATATACAACCTCGGCCAGCGTTCGGATGGCAGCGCCGTCGTTCAGATGAATAGAATTTCATTTCCTCGGTTTTAAATGAAATAAAAATGCGAGGCTGATAAACCGACTCGGGCTTTTATGAGCCGCGTCTTGGCGTGTCAACATCATAAAGCAATATTGTTGGGTGACGGAGCGTTTGGGGTGGGGTGGTGGTGTGAGGGTTGGGGTGCTGGGGTGGGAGAGAAATCCGATTCATTGCTCGGCTTGTTTAATTGCCAAACTAGAGGTTTGGAAATCCAGTGAACTCGCCGGCGGAGGTGAGACTGAATTATGCCCGTTTTAATGAGAGCGGGGGGGGGGGGGATATCTAGGGGGGTGATTTGTTAACGGTAGAGATGCCAGACACGCCGCCGCCGCTTCAGTTAATGACATCGGCTGGGGGTTAAACATCGAAACAGAGCAGGAGGGAAGATAAACACCCCGGACTGGGTTTCAGCTTCACTGATGACGTTTCAGAAATTTCAGGTGTATTTCTAACACCATGACACACACATACACACACACACACACACACACACACACACACACACACACACACACATACAAATATTCCTATTGTTCTCGTATTGGGACACGTCCGAAAGAATAGAAGCATAATAATAGAGAATAATAATAGTATAATAACAACTCTAATAGAAGAGAACGAGGAGTGAGCAGTGATGTAACAACCTGGACGTCACGGTAACCTACTCACGTTATATGGGAGAGAAAACACGTAAGTAAATGATCGGTCCAGTGTGAGGTCACATTAGGCCACTTTCTTTTTAGTGAATTAATGAGTTTGCTATCTATTCTGGTTTAGATGATTAAATGAGTCATTATAGGACGCCCTAGTGGTCTGGAGGGTAAAAACTGCTCTTACAAGTTCATGAGTCGGTGCTCAGAACACATTGCTGACTAGTCTTGCTTTACGACAAACACTAAGGACACAATCTAGGGACACTCCTCCATTATTGATCGTAATGGCGCTTCAGCTTGATGGTGAACAGAGACTCAGAATGAACAAAACGGCTTCTCTTCTTCTTCTGTGTTAGTTCAGCTCTGATTTATTGACTGTAGATGTAAATGAAAATTCAAACCTGTGCTGGTCGTGGGTCGGATATAAACTCACTTTCAGAAATGTTACTAAAGACGACGCACACCAAGCATCTTACAGCATTGAAGTAAAGGAAACTTTACAAAACAGCAACGACGTCACAGTTCAGCATCTTTATGAGCATCAGCGTGTCTCACATTTGTACCGGTGATGATTGTGGTGTTAGTTCTGGGTGTAAGATATAACTACCTGTCTATCTATTAACCTGCCTGTCTGTCTGCTCGGTTCCATTGCATCACTGCTGATGTGGGATCATTCACAAGCAACATGAAGTCATTAGTGCTGCGTTCGTGTTCTTATAATACATGTAATATAATACTGATAATGTTTATATTCATACTGATCTCATGGTGTCTGGTCCACGACGTTTAGGCCGAGTAGATTGAAATCATTTTATTAAAACAACAGAATAAACATAATCCGTAATAAAATGTTTACATTCCCTGTTTACGACTGTATGAGAAACCAGAACGTTATAGAACTAAATTAAGTGATTTGTGATGAAGGAGCTAAGACTACTAAGACTATATCAGAGGAAATGTTACTATATGGAATGATATCAGCTAAATACGCCTTTAGTGACTGTTGAACGTTTTCTCCAAGCCTGTAGGGGGAGCTTCGTAAGAAAAAGCAAGCAAATGGGTCGTATATTGTGCACGGAATACGCCTAAGAATAAAATACGTTCCAGTATCCGATACGATTACCTACTAAAACTAAAATTCCTTAAAATAAAATGAAAAATCGAAGCGACTAAAAGGAACGACGGGCCCGAAGCCACGGAGTCTAAATCTGGCATGGAAATGTACAAAAAAAAAGAAGAAGAAGAAGTTTATTTCATCAGCAGAGTCATTAATCTTGTTTTTTTATCTCCATCATTCATCTCCTGTTTATTCATCTCGAGCGTACAGAGAGGATTTCGACACCGACGTCGTGAGCCACTCACCAATTCCAGTTTACATTTATGCCGAGTAATGAGCGCTTGTGCTCATGATTAATTCATGCAGATTAAATCAGAGGTGGTGGTGGTGGGGGGGTTGGGGTGTGGATGTGGGTGGATCGGGGCACCACTTTGGGAGCAGCTTGCTGAGGTAAATCGGCGCTGTCGACTTTCTACGTCTGAATTATGATTATTTTATTTATTTATTATTTTTTTTAAGCGCTACGCCTGGCAGAGCCACAAGATTGCGCATCTCGGACATACGGGGGAATAGATTGTAATACTTAATCTTATTTAACATGCACAGATTTATCCTGACAGCTCTCTCCATGTGGCACGGCGACGATTCTTGGTGAGATACGTGAACAATGTAAAACAGCATCCGGGACGGTGACGCGTGACGCGTGGCGTCCGAGAGGCGGACGAACTTCTTCTGATTTCTGAACGCCGCTGAATGATCGTAGGGTGAGCTGTGGCTTAATACGATCGCTCATTAATCCTAATTACGGCATCAAAATGCACAGGGACACGACGAATATTAGCACGAGTGTGTTGATATTGCCCGAGGCCTCGGGTCAGACCACTCGATGGGTGTCAGGGGGGTCCGACCGCTAATTACATCTGATGGAAAATTGGATGCCGGACTGACGCTCGTGTTCAAATTTTATATTTCAACATGACGACTTGAATACGAGTTAAACTTTACATTAGCATGTGTGCTCCGGTCGTGCCACACGGTTCTCCGAAATCCACTTAATACACGCGCACACACATGCACACACACACACACACACCTGAGGAACACCTCCACAGCCCTCAAACATTCCTCGAGTCTAAAACTACACACACCCT
>JAOTRQ010061490.1:0-13516 GCA_028565875.1 Hoplisoma paleatum
TACTCCACTATACTCCACCCTGTACTACTGTACTCCACTATACTCCACCCTGTACTACTGTACACCCTGTACTCCACCCTGTACTACTGTACACCCTGTACTCCACTATACTCCACTATACTCCACCCTGTACTCCACTCCACTTTACTACTGTACTCCACTATACTCCACCCTGTACTACTGTACTCCACTATACTCCACTATGCTCCACCCTGTACTACTGTACTCTATTATACTCCACCCTGTACTACTGTACACCCTGTACTCCACTATACTCCACCCTGTACTACTGTACTCCACTATACTGGTACTACTGTACTCCACTATACTCCACCCTGTCTCCCCCTTCACTCCACCCAATACTCCCTATACAGTATACTCCCCACATAGTGACTATTCAAAACTCGCTATACAACACAATACTACACTCTAAACTCCCTACAAACTACAGGTTACTCTCCCTATACTCCAGCTTTGACTCCAGCCATGACTCCACTATACTCCAGCCATGACTCCACTATACTCCACTATACTCTCCACACAGGCGTGTAGGTGGATGAGTGATGATTTGGTACCTTGTCTTTATCCTCCAGCAGGTCAGTTAGCAGGTCGTCCGGGTCCAGGATTCCTCCATCTTTATACTCCACATGATGTGTTTTCACCACAAACTCTCCATCCTGTCCACAACAATAGAGAACGTTAGCACCGCCACTTCCTGTTCCAGGGCGAGGAGCCGCACGGCATGTTGGGAAATCTCCTCAGAGAACTCTAAACATGACAGAACGTTCTAGCAGGTCTGAATGTGTGTAGTTCCCAATAACGTGGACGGGGGACGCTGGAGCTAACAGTGCTGAAACAATAGAGAACGAGAGCGGCGCTGACGGGGTGGTTTTCCTGCGGGGTTTCCTGTCGTCCGAGAGAACGCGAGACACACGAGAACTGATCCCAGCAACCTAAAAAAAGTCACAACAAACCAAACATTTTATAATCAATGATTTCTTTCATGCAGGGATTTGGGGACGAGAAAAAGTGGAAAGTTATTGAAGAATAAAGAAAATATTCATATGAATAAATAATGAATAAATATTCATATACATTACACGCATCAAATAAACAATAAACCATAAAACTATTCTGTCATAATAAATAAAACATCAAATAAATACATAAAAACACAAGAATAGCAAATAAAACTGATGAACTGCACCCGTGTGGCACCGCTGGAATATTCCTCTAGCACATCTGTGCAGAGATTCTGAACCCCTGTATAAGGACCCAGACTGACAGGTGGAGAGGCGTCAGTGCAGAACGTCTGTAGCTGGCGGCTGGAATGTGGAACCGGTTCACTAACAAGAACCAGAAACACTAAACCAGTTCAACCAGAAGAACCACAGACAGTCCCAGTGTTCAGCAATCTGACGTCTGATTGGTCAGCAGCACAAAGCTCAGAGGATCAAAGAGTCTACAGTGGTACTGAGATTTAACCCGTGTTAACCAGCGGTGTTGATCTCAGTACTGGTGAACTCACTGCTAATGTTAGTACTGGTGTGGTTCATTAGTCTAGTTAATAATCAGTTAATAATCAGGTAATAATCAGTTATTAATCAGGTGCATGTTTACTAAACATTTCTTTTCTTTTACACCTCAATTATCTTCTTCTTAACGAGAGGTGTAACAACACACTCGACTCATGATGTCACATGATTCATTTATTTAATAAAATGTTAATAGAAATGATGAACATGATTCCTTTGTGGTAATCATTTAATAATCTGAATAATCCATTTATTGAACATGAATACCGCTTTGAATCGGGCCTCAAGTAAATCGATTAATGAATTGATTCATGGTGCATCGTTACATGCAGAAAATAGTTCAATACTATGAACTTTGAACCCTTGACTTTGGTCAGACGTAAATACAAACAGAACCTACAAGTGCACCAGAACATGAGCGATGCCGCCGCGAGCTCCAGCCATTATTAAAAGGAAGTGGCACCACCGAGTGTCTCGGGACCAGGATGAGGAACAAGAAACCAAACCACCATGATTAGTGTAACATTTCTCAAGGCGTGACTTTAATGCTTTAATGCTTTAATGCTCTGAACACTTCATTACACGCCGTGTGAATTCTCGCCACCGCCTGGGAGACAAACACACGAGTGTTGAGACAATAAAAGGACGCAGTAATTGGTGACACTTGTTTATATTGGCTAACCAAAGACGATGCTGGAGGTTCATAACGTCCAAATAACACTCCCACAACGTTCCTGTAACAAACCCAGAACATCCTGAGAACTGGGATAGCTGTAGTGGTTAGGGAACAGGACCAGTAATCCAAAGATCATTGGTTCAAACCTCACCAATACCACGTTGCTGCTGTTGGGCCCTTTAACAGGGCCCTTAATCTTTGATTACTCAAATCGTTACTGAATAACATCCAAATAACATCCCCGTAACATCCCCATAATGTTGCAGTAAAGTCTCCATAACATTCCTGTAACGTCTAAATAACACTCCCATAACATCCAAATGTAACGTCCAAATAACAGTCTTATAGGATCCCAGTAACATCCCTGTAACATCCAAACAACACACTTATAACGTCCCTGTAACATCCAAACAACACACTTATAACGTCCCTGTAACGTTCCCATAACATCCCTGTAACATCCCAATAACACACTTATAACGTCCCTGTAACGTTCCCATAACATCCCTGTAACATACCAATAACACACTTATAACGTCCCTGTAACATCCAAATAACACACTTATAACGTCCCTGTAACGTTCCCATAACACACTTATAACATCCCTGTAACGTTCTCAGTAATATTCACATAACTTCATCGTAGCATTCAGGGGGGACTGGAACCTTTTCCAGGGGTACAGGGCACACAGTAACACCCTGGACACGCACCTAATTCACTGTAGGTAAAAACAATGCCAAATAATGCTGATCTCGTCTCTATATGAGCAACTTGTGTTGATTATAAGTTGTTATAATGCATTAACAGACATGAAACATCAACACACAACAATACACATCTTTATATGAATTAAATGCACACATTTTAAATGTTATTTATTGTAGGTGCAGCTGCTGCGGGGTTCCGATTCATGTCAGCCATCGCGTGTGACGTCACCGCCTCGCCACGCCCACGCAGGTGAATCAGGTGTGTGAATTAAAAACGATACCGAATGAAAACAAAAGAGCGAAACTAACGAGAAACGGGCGACTCATGTGGTCCACAAACATCCAGAATAAAGCCAAATACAGTCGTAAACAGAGGAACACACCTGTTCTAACAACTTCCGGTAGCGCTGGGTAGCTTGTTCGATCAGATCCCGGACCATCCAGCCGTTCCTGCAGGGCACCACCACCCCCGTCCGGCCAAAACTCACAGTCACCTTCATCCTCCCCCCAAATACTCACCAACTCCTAAATCCTCATCCAATCCTAAACACAGTCGTAAACAAACAAACATCAACAAGTCCGAGCGCGAGCGCAGGTGTGGGGCAGGTGTTCCGGTCTCCACCTCCAACCCGATCATAACATAGTCCTAAATCTGTGTGTGTGTGTGTGTGTGTGTGTGTGTGTGTGTGTGTGTGTGTGTGTGTGTGTGTGTGTGTGTGTGTGTGTGTAGAGTGCTCCTGTGACCTGGCAGGTTCCCTCCATGGTGAGTGTGATACCGTGACGGGGCGCTGTGGGTGTCGACCCGGGGTGGAGGGAAGGTCATGTGACCAATGTGCTGAGGGATACTGGAACTCAACATCAGGTTGTCAGAGCTGCAACTGTGACATCATCACCACCATCAACAACAGATGTGATCAGGTACCCACAGACACTCGTTCACCCACCCTAACTCACCCACTTCAATTCTCACTCACTCACACACATACCCCTCTCGCCCACTCACACTCACCCACCTCCACTTACACTGACTTACGGTCACACTCACTCACCACATCAAACTCTTTCACCCCAACCCAATACAGAAACCTCTTCAACAGGCTAAGCTCAGCTTAGTATCAGTGCCGAAGGTGTGATGGCAGTTTTGGTCTTTTTTTCTTAGCTGACAGGTCAGTGTGTGTGTCGCCATGGTTATGGGGGTCGGACTTGTAGTGATTGCCCAGAGAACACGTACAGAGACATGCTGAACATCTGTAGAGGTCAGAATTCTCTCTCTCTCTCTCTCTCTCTCTCTCTCTCTCTCTCTCTCTCTCACACACACACACACACACACTTATCTTTTACTTTATTCCTGAAACACTTTCTCCTTCCATCAGCGTGTACATGTGCCCGGGCGGGCACTGTGGCGGTTGGCTGTCACAGCCGTACAGGTGTGTGTGTGTGTAAGGAGGGTGTGGTCGGTGAGAAGTGTGATAGGTGTAGTAGAGGACGCTGTGATCGATACCCCCAGTGCCCCATTTGCCCATCCTGTTTTTTCCCCCTGGATGACAAGCTAAGGAATCTTACGCTCCAGCTCGACCGCCTGGCGAAAACAACGGCAGGCACCAGTGACCCAGTCTACCCACACACACTCCAGCACATCACACAGGCACAACACACACTCCGCCGGCTCACCCAAAAACTGTTGCAGCACCCAGTTGATGGAGATACGTACAGCAGCCAGGCAAACCAATACCATACACTAAGGTGAGTGCGCACACATATATTCACACACACACACACTCACACACATTCTTGTTAATGTAACTACTGGAACTTTTCCCTCGGTCAGGTCTGAACTGATGAAGATCACCAATGATCTGAGGCAAGGTGCATTTTCTCCTCCAGATTTGCAGAGGGAGCTGCTCAAACTGCAGGATCAGTACTCTGATCTCCATCTGATTTATAATGCCAAGAGCAGCGCTGCCACTCACTTCCACATTTCAAGCTATCAGGGTGATGCACACACACACACACACACACACACACACACACACACACACACTTGTGTACTCTCGAGTAATGAATAACACATCTTCAAAAGTCTGTTTGAGTGTGTTTGTGTATATATTCAGAGCTGATTGTGGGTGTATGTGTGTTCCTGCAGATGCCTTAGCCACCATTAGAAATGCCTACAGCAGGTCAGTGGATGTAGAGGAGCTTGTTAAACAGGTGGAGAGTGTGGACACGCCCACTTCAAAATATGTCATTAAGAACCTGAAACGAGTTCAACCCGCCAACACGGAGAACCTACAGAGACTTCTCAAAGACCTGGCAACTCGTCCCAACCTCACACCTACATCCCTACAGGCACGAGGATACACTTACCCACTAATACACATATACAATACATATACAATCTTCACACTGATACGCAGACCTACACACTAATACACACACTAATATACAAACTGCATACCCACTAATGGACAATCCTAAAGTTGTACATTCACACATACTGACTACTATAAACACCTACACACCTACACACCCACACACTACTCCACATGTTTAAAGATAAATTGCTCTTTATGTTGATTTCATGGGATTTTTACAGTTCTTCCTAGTGTGTTACAATGTTTGTTTGTGGTTTTGGGGTTTCTTGGGCAGGTGTGTGGCAGTAAGCGTGTCTCACAATGCATACCGCACCAGTGTGAGGGGGACCTGTGTCCAAAAGAGGGAGGGCCCCCTTGTGCTCAGGGTGAGAAGTGTGTTGGGGCATTATCGTGGGCTAACCAGGCGGGGCAGAGCTCAACAGAGACCAAAAAGAAACTCCAACAACTCAACGAAAAGATCAAGCAGGCTTATGTACAGGTAACAGAACCCCCCCCCCCCAAAAAAAAAAACACACAACATTATACACACAAATTACTTGCACACACAAACACATGTTTTTGAACCACATATCCAGATCTCTCAGAGCTCCACCAATCAGGTAAAACTGTCAGCAAACGAGATGACCAATCAGATGAAAGGTTCCCATGATGGCATCGATGAGGAACTGAAAGACATGAAGAATTTCTTTCAAAAGCTAAAAGAATTTTTGTCAGGTGGGCTCAGTTCATACACAGAGTCTTCTGATTGTCTTAAAAACTCTTCTCAAACAAGTGTGTGTGTATGCACGAACAGACCCATCCTCTGACCCTGCGGTGCTACAAAGAGTGTGTGATGGTGTTTTGGGGGTGAAGTTGCCAGACTCCATTGATGCCCTAAAGAAGAAGCTGGAGGAAATTGAGGGTGTGGCCTCCTCACTGCCCGATGGCACCACAGTACTAAAGACAGCAGAGTCACAGCTGGATCAGGCACACAGACTCCTGCAGAATGCCCAGAACGCCAGGTACACTATTACATAATGCACATGCTAACACAGGTGACTGCACAACTAGCTGCATGCTTGCACTCACATTAGAGCTCCAAACATGCTGATTGTAATCAGACGAATGTGCACCACTACTAAAGTCACATGCTGCAGGCTGATCACCAGTATAAGACTAATTGCTGATGTACTGCAGGGACACCGCATCACGGCTGCAGGACAGTACTGATGGACTCCTGGTTTCTCTGAGCAAGGGTGAGAGCACCCTCCTTCACATCCATCACAGACTGCACCGGAGCAAAGAGCTCATCAACAAGCAGAACACTACCAAGGTACCATAAGATCCGTGAGAGGATTATGAGGAGTGTGAGACTGTTACAGCATCTCTCTGTGTGCGTGTGCGCGTATTTCTCAGGTGGAGGGAGAACTGGTACCTGTAGAGAGGTTAGTGGAAGAGGGATTGGAT
The DNA here is from genome assembly GCA_028565875.1 of Hoplisoma paleatum. NCBI lineage: Eukaryota > Metazoa > Chordata > Actinopteri > Siluriformes > Callichthyidae > Hoplisoma > Hoplisoma paleatum. The sequence goes on from JAOTRQ010061490.1 coordinate 6,738, forward strand.
TTAGTGGACTCACTGCACCCTCTGCTGGACTCACTGATGGAGGATAAGCGCAGAGGGATGAGGCACGCCCAGGACGCAAAGGAGGGAGCCGAGGGGGCAGAGAAGAAAGCAAGTGCTGCTGCACGGGTCAGGAACACACAGGAATAAAGACACAGACTTACATGTCATGTCCACGAACACTCACGTCCACACACACACACAAATATACATATATATTATACTGTTATTCATTCTCAGATTTTGATGAATGCTTTAATTTATAATGTTAATTGTGAATTATTTAATGCTTTTGTTTGTGTGTGCGTTTGTGTGTGTAGGACCTGGCTGTGCTACAGGAACAGTTACGAAAGCTAAAACTAAACGCTAACCATAGCGCACAGAGCGGTATAGCAGGGACTGACTTACATTCCCTCCAGAACGAGGCTACACTGCTGATTCGGGACACAGCCAATATCATGAAATTGCTCACAGGTACAAACACACACACAGAAACCTTTACCAGTGGCAAGTTATTTTCACTCCTGGGTTTCAGTATTGTGATCCACTAAAAATAAAAAATCTACTTTTTAATAACATCATTATGGCTACATAAATATCACACAGAAATGTAATATAACGAATTGTATTACAAATAAATGATTTTGCCACAATAAAGAACTAACACAATCCAACATGTGTCAATCCATTGCATCAATAATAACATAATACAATTTATAATCTTTATAAAACACACTTTACTTAGCAAAACTCTCCTTACGTAAGAAAAGTTTGATAGCAATGTCCCTGCACTGAAATTTCCAGTATATCGACAGTACATCAGTTAATAAGGCCTACAACTATTAATCAGAAGGCACAACATGTGCGTATGTCTGATGAGACTGTCATCTGCATTAGCCAGCATTCTAAGCAGTACTAAAACTACAGAATAACACAGCTTTGGCAATGCCATTAGATCACTCAAACTGACACCTTTACTGCACATTTGCTAGAAAGCGCTATTTACCCAACTTTAAATTGGATCCTATTATTTTCCAAATTTGATCTCCCGTTTATTTTATACAGAGCCTGCAATATTAATCCTGCTGCCGTAAAGGCAAATTTATCAGACCATGGAAACAATTTATTTGAATAAAGGTGTTTGTGTGTGTAGAAGTACTGACTTTGGAAGAATATATAAATATATAATTAGGAAAATATATGTTATAGCACTACTTGGTGATTCAGACAGTGTTTAGGCTAGAAGTAACCGTTTTGCTGGTCCACTGACTTTTACTGACACCTTACTCTATACATCTGTTATAGATAAAGAAGCATCTCTGAACGGGACAAGGAGCGAGCTAATCGGATACGCCCAAAGACTGCATCTGTCAGAGGCTCGTCTGAAAGAGCTAATCATTAGCATCAACCTTAAAGCCAATCAATTAACTGTTTGTCAGGGTTAAATTCACTATTACACACAAAAACAAATACAAAGTATGATTGTAATATAATGTTAATGTGTTGTTTTCTTGTTTCTTTATTAACCATGTTAAAGAACAGATCTGGTGATATTACTAAATGTTTTACTACTTAGTGAAGAACAATTAAATCTCTCTGTTTATTAACATAATTCACTAATTCCATGTGCTGAAAGTGTTTCATAACCCCTGAGCTATTTTTACCAACAGGAATTATTCCTCGAAATTTAGCCCAATCCATGCAATTAAACATGCACATCCGCTATGGGGTAGCAGTGAGCACATGTGCCCGATGCGATAGGCAGCCCTAGTCATGGTGCTTGGGGACACTTCAGTTGTGACTTGTTGACACTCTGAATCAAGCCTTCAACCTCCTAATCACAAGCCTAATTCTGTAAATATCCAGCCATGGCTGACCGAAATGCAGCAGCGTTTGGTCGGAATACACACCTCATCACACATCATATGCTTAAACCCTAAGAGAGACTTAGGAAAGGGCTACCTGTCTGCACCCTGTCACACACACAGAAAAACAAATCTATCAGCACATATCAAATTCTCTCAGAATGAACATCCGGCAAAACGCCTAAGTGTGTGTGTGTGTGTGTGTCTGTCTGTGTGTGTGTTTATAATCATTACGTCACTAACACACCTGGTCTGACTGTAGAGAAACAGCTTGAACTATGTGGCAAAACATCAGGACATCATCAGCTCATTTAGTTAATGGAACTTGAATCAAGTCAGCTCAGTGGTAATGCTACTATTCCTCTTCAACAATGACAGACCAGGATCCACTTTGTGATTTTACAGGATGTGATGCCCAGTATTTGCTGGGGTGGTGTAAAGTATTCTGAACAGCAAGGTATGCAAAGAGAGAGAGCCAGAGAGAAGAAGGTATCTACAAGGTATCTACCAGAGCTCCACAAGTCCACATGTCCTTTATCACACAGCTCTATTTTGCAGCCCAGACAAGTTATTGACCATAAACTTTATGTTTATCTCAATAGGCCAGCTATGTATATAGGCTTGCTTTGCTGGTTAAGTTGCTGAGCTATAGACTGGTTTTGATGACTGTTTTATTTATGATTATGGAAGAGCATCATCCATCAGAGGAAGTGAGACCATAAGGAGAAATCTTCTGGAACTCACGGTTGGAGTAAAGCTCCATCAGGTGCAAATACTGCGATCTGTTACCATGGTGGAGGAAAAGCTACACACACACACACTGTTGGTGTTAAAGGGGAATAAAACAGTGTGTGATTAGAAGATCTGAAGATTCTAATGAACGTTTGCAGAAAGAGAGTCGCCTGATCTAAATCCGTCGTCTCTTTGCTAATCAGCACTACGGTTTTATCCCGATCACCACAAACACAAATTACTACCTTCAAAGAGCACACACACCTCAACATACCTACACACACACACACCATCATATGACCTCCTACAGCTTGCTAACCACCAGGTTGGTGTCTCAGTGCAGCTTCAGAAAGCTGATGTTTTATCACTAGATGTGTGTGTGTTCTTGTTCTTCTACTCCAGTGGGGACTTTGACCTGAAAACACACAGACCCATGGGGAGTCGTGTCACCATGGGGACCAAAATTGAGGTCCCCACAGGCAAAGCATCACTGATAGACTTAAAACAGTGCAGAAACACCCCCTATGCCAATATTTCAAAAGTCCACAAATTCAGCATTTCAAGACAACTAACACACAATCAGGTCCCCACCTCTAACTGCTCTCCGCCCCCACAGAGCTGCCTCATTAGACACACAACGGCGTTCATTGAGAAAGCCAGCCAATGCTTTGTTACACAACTTTTAATTTATTTATTTTTCTTGACTTATTGTGCAAAACGAATGAATATTAGGTTTGTTTAATGCGGTGCAAGCAGATGTATACACACAGAGCGCACATAGATGGAGAGACACACAAACAGTGTGAATGCACAGGTGGAGAAGAGACAGAATCGGTTTCACTCAAGAAAAGCTACAAAAACTTGGTAAGATTCCATTTCTAATATTCATGTCTAATACAGATTACTTTTCAACTAGTGAAGACAGTTCATGTAGTAATAATGGACTTTCAGCTTTTTCCTTTTGTAAGTGTTGAGATTGTGACAGCTCATTGAACATAATGTATTAGTTGGATGTATATTATAAAAATTTCTTATACATTTATTTCAGGTTAACAGAGAAATACTCGGACATGCAAGTAAAGAGTCAATATAAAGTTTTGAGGTCACAAAGGATAAACAGGTTCCACAAACCTTTGAAGGCAGTGACACTTCAAGAAAAGATTATTAAGTGTTGTCAAGCAGATTAAAGGAAAGAAGAGGAACAACGCAACAGTCACAGTCAAGATGCTAAAGAAAAATAAAGATTGAGGACGACGATATGACAAAATACATTACTGTGTGTTTTGTTCTAAGCCAGTCAGCAAAATTGCACGATACCTGGAACTTAAGCACAAAGATAAGCCCGAAGTGGCCAGAGCAATTGCGTTTCCAAAAGCCAAAAGTTTACTGTGAAATCGCAGCAATCGAATCCACAATAACCAGGTGCTTAAAACTGGTAAAGGGGTTTTAATACCATCTCAACAATCATCTGTACCTGTAAAATGTTCTGATTTCATGCACTGTGTTAACTGTGAGGCTTATCTCAAGAGGCGGTCTCTTTGGAGGCACATGCAGAGATGTCACCTAAATAAAAAAGTTGCAGGTTTACAGCCTGACAAAAGTAGAGTACAGGCCTTAGGTAACTATGTTCAACCTATTCCTGACCTAGTGAATGCACAATTTCGTAAATTAGTGAATGATCTGCATGAAGATGACATTACAAATGCTGTATGTAAGGATAAATTATTTCTCAAATTGGGTAAACTATTATTTAATAAGTATGGGCATGATGCCACAAAACATGAATATATTAGACAAAAGATGCGTGAGACTGGGCGACTGGTTCTTTAAGGACAGAGAAATGGTAAATTGAACGTTATGTTGGATTTTTTTGTCCCATCTAATTTCCCACATGTGATAAAAGCAGTTCAGAACGTTGCTGGTCTGGATGAAGAAACCAACACCTACAAAACTCCCTCTCTGGCACTGAAGTTAGGCCATAACCTCAAAAAAATTGCAAACATCATTGAATGTGAAGCCATGATTTCAGGAGACAAGAAAAATATTCACAATGTCCAGGTATTTAAACAAATCTGTGACGCTAAATGGAGTAAGTGTGTGTCAACCAAGGCTCCAAGAACTTTGAGTGAGGCAAAATGGAATGCGCCACAACTCCTTTCTTTCACCGATGTTAGGCATAGGTGTTGAGATAGGAAACCCGGAACAACACTCGAACAATGACAGATGGTTAGATGGAGTTTTTTATTGAATGTGGATGGATGGCGATGAAGAGCGCTAGAAGGCGCCTGGAATGCACTGAGCCAGAATGCGCTCGTGTGTCTTTGGAATGCGGAAGTGCGATCTACAGAAGCGCAAAACAGGAGAACTCGTGCTCCGCGATCAAAGAACGAAATAACAGATATTAAATCGTAAAACAAAAGTCTTTTCCTTCTGCGGCGGTGCACAGAAACTGGGCTACCTCGGCAAGCGAGGGTTTCGAATAACTCACTTCTTTTACGAGGTGCAGTTACGGTCTGGAAGTCAGCTGTGTAGCGTAGCAACACGATTCTCTGGCGGCTTCCACTGTGTGTGAGACGCTGATGTACCCTCGCTGGTCAGCGCTGACAAGGAACCGGTGTGCGCGTGAGGTGGAGCGGGGAGAGCGGGGCAGAGAGTGATACACACACACACACACACACACACAAACACACGCCCACGCACGCAGAGGGAGCGGAGGAGCGGTGCAGCTGCGAAGCCTCAAAACCAAGGATGTGAAAAAACTTCACCAGTATCTCAGCACACAAAGAACATTTTGACAAACAAAATTAAAAGAGGAGGCATCTAAGAAGCACTGGGCTGAGCTTGCAAAATTTACTCTCTGTGAAGTAATCATTTTTAATCGTAGGCGATAAGGAGAAGTGTCCAAGATTGTCCCTTGTTGCATTCACATTGAGAGGTAACTCAATGATCCAGATTTGAAGCTTGCTTTATCTGATGTAGAGAAAAAGCTTTGTAAGCACTTCCAGCGAGTCGAGATTAAAGGTAAACAAGGTCCACATTCTACTCCCGCCAGACATGCTCGAATCCATGGAGTTACTTTTTAAGACTCGCCGAACAAGTGATGTGCCTGATGATAATCAGATTGTGTTTGGGAGACCACAAGCTTTAACTCATTTCAGAGGATCAGATGTTATTCGACAAGTTGCACGAAGTTGTGGTGCAAACCACCCAAAAGCATTATCATCCACTAAACTGAGAAAGCGCATAGCCACCATGTCAATGATTCTTAACTTAAAGGACAATGAAATGGACAACCTTGCTGACTTCCTTGGCCATGACATCAGAGTGCATTGTCAATATTATAGACTACCTGAAGGTACGTTACAGCTAGCAAAGATAAGTAAAGTATTTATGGCACTGGAACGAGGACAGCTATCTGAATTTAAAGGAGATGAAATCAGCATTGATCCACAAGGTAAAATGTATATTTTTTGGTAGCTGACTAAAGAGATCTGATGAACAATGATTTTCTGTAAATGTGTATTTCATATTTTTGTTAATGTTTACTGTGTTTCTCAGATTATGTTACAATGGACAGTGATACATCAGACACTGAATTTGAGCAAGACTAAACTAATTCTTCATATACATTTTTAAAAGAAACCAAACCAACTCAAACTATAAGAAGGAAGTGGAAGAAAAAAGAAATCCAGGCTGTGGAGAGTACATTGACAGTGGAAAAATACATCCAATGCATCAAGTGCATTCAAGTGTGCAAATTACACTTAAATGGAGATGCTGCCAGAGGGTGAAATTTTATATTAAAAATCATATTGACACCTTGAAGCGAGTGGGTAAGCACTGAAATACAACTGCCAGATGGTGTATTAAGCAGGTTGTTTTGATGTGTTCTACATTTTTCCTACTGTTTTTTGTTGTAATAATTTTGACATTAATACTTAAATTAAAATAAAAAAACCTACACTTTGGTTTTTACTTTGTCTTCTTGACATTGCTGACACTGTCAGAGTTTGTGAATCTGTTTAGTTTATTATCACCCAGAACAAAATCTACTCTGTTTTTTTAATTAGTAAAGTTGGGTCCCCTTGTTTACCCATCCAGTCCCCATGATGTAGCAAAAACAAGTATGTGTGTGTGTGTGTGTGTGTGTGTGTGTGTGTGTGTGTGTGTGTGTGTGTGTGTGTG
>JAOTRQ010061499.1:0-13515 GCA_028565875.1 Hoplisoma paleatum
AACAGGAGTGATTTGTATCGTATGGTGAACAGGAGTGATTTGTATCGTGAACAGGAGTGATTTGTATCGTGAACAGGGGTTTCAGTGTATCACAATTATATGGTATCGGTGGCAATGTATCGAGATGTGTATCGAATCAACCTTAGTGGTGAAGATTTACATCCCTAGTGTGTACATGAATAGTTAGTTAGGTCTGAATCTATATGTGTGTGTTTGTGTGTGTTGTTAGTCTGTGATGTTTTGCTGATGTGACCTGGAAATAGAAACACTTATCACCGAGTTTATTCCCTCTCTCTCTCTCTATCACACACACACGTGACTATGTCCACAACACACACACACACACACACACACACACACACACACACACACACACACACACACACTAGGCCATGACATGATGACATGACTCACATTAACTGTTTTTTTCTGATCTTCCAGTGCTGCCAGTGAAGCGCCTCACACGCAGACGCTCCTCCAGCTCCAGCAGTGAGGATGACGAGGGTGAGATGAAGGCTGAACCACAGATGAGGAGGCGCAGGCTGAGGAGGAGCACGACCGGATCTGAGGCAGACGAGCAGGAGAAAAAGGAGGTGAGAATAAACATTAAACACGACTGTTCTTATCACCAGTCAGTGTTGGGTTCACACGCACACACACACACACACAGTGTACACTCTTTACACTCACAGTCCAGCATGGTCCCACACATCATTACAGTGGGAAGATACTCTAAACAGCAAACACACAAAACAAAGGAGCATCCTGGCCACAATGGGCAGCACTTGCAGCGGACCATAATTCGCACTAATTCACTTCCTGCGCACATCTCTGAACAGGAAACGGACGATCAGGAGGAGGTGGAGGAGCAGAGAGACGCTGGAGTTCTACAGCAGCGAGAGGAAAACAGTCGAACCCTCAACAAGTGCGTCCTCCTCGCCCTCGTCATAGCCATGAGTATGGGATTCGGTCATTTCTACGGTACGAACTGCCACCGGACACGTTGTGTGTGTGTGAAAGACGATAAATATTACAGTTTATTTTAGGTTTGGTGCCCAGTTGCATAAAGAAAAAACATTTAAAAAACATAATTCTTTTAATATTATATATTTTACTTGCTGCTTGTATAATATTTTATTGAAATTGTAAATCAGCTTTGAGTGTGCTGAAAAGCGTTACATTAAATAAAAAGTATTATTATTATTAGTGACATTAGTGTGATGCAGAAAATTAAAAGCTTTATTATTTATGTTCTTTATTATTCATTAATTCAATAAGAGCGGCACAGTGGCTTAAGTCGCCTCACTGCGTGGGTTACCTCCGGGCGCTCCGGTTTCCTCCCACAGTCTAAAAACATGTCGCTAAACAGTACAAATGTTTTCGTGAAGCAGGCATGGACCTACAGTGTAGTTGTGCTCTTTCCTTCAGGTACGGTTCAGGTGCAGAAGAGGCAGCTGATGGTGGATAAAATTTGTGTTTCCGACTCGAGTGAGACTCAAGAAGTGTTTCATGTTCAGAGAGAACAAGAGGACGAGGTCAGAAATCATCTTTATATTATATACATCTTTATATTTCTCTTTATATGTATATTTAAATTTCCTTTCGGGGATTAATAAAGTATTTCTATTCTATATAGTGTGTGTGTGTGTGTGTGTGTTGCAGTACGTAAGTGTTAGTTTGTATATCCCTGTGTCAGTCCGACTCTGATCATGTGTGTGTGTGTGTCTGCGCGCGGGTGTGTGTGTGTGTGTCTGCGCGCGTGTGTTTGTATGTGTGTGTGTGTGTGCGCGCGCGCGCGCGTGTGTGTTCAGGACATGGTGAAGACTCTGAGAGAAGATCTGGAGGAGAAACAGGACCTGCTGACGTCACTAACGAGCATCATGGAGAAAATCACCAAAGAGAATCAGCATCTGAGAACCAGAGACTCCGAACTCCAGGTGACTCGAACATGCACACACACACACACACACACACACACACACACACACGAGCTGCGGTTCCAAATAATAAACAAATAATAAAACCTTTATTATTTATTAAAACCTTTATCTGGGTCTCACCTGTCTGTCTCTGTCTGTTTAGCTGACTGTCTTGTTGTCGATTGTCTGTCTGTCTGTCTACCCAACTACCCTTTTACCTAATTATCTATCTATCTGTCTGTCTATTGATTTTCTGTCTGTCTATGTCTCTGGCAATATATCTCTGTCTGTCTGTCTCTATTGATCTTCTGTATGTCTACTTACCTAGTTACCCCTCTATCTATAACTGTCTGTCTACCTTTCTGTCTAGCTATCTATCCTCTATGTCTGTCTGTCTGTCTGTCTACGGATTCTTTAATCTAAATGTCTGTCTATCGATCGTCTGTCTAGCTACATAACCTAACTGTCTGTCTGTGACTTTATGTCGGTCAGTCTGTCTTTGTCTATCTATCTCCATAACTACCTGTCTGTCTGTCTATTTATCTATCAACCGAATTACCTCAATCAGTCGTTCTGTCTGTCTGTCTATTTATCGGCAGGGTCTCTGTCTGTCTATCTCCCTACTTGCTTGCCTCTGACCATCAGTCGGTCGGCCTGTCTATCAATCATTCTACTTGACTACCGGTCTGTCTCTGACTATTTAAGTCTGTCTGTCTGATGAGCTCATTTTGATACCCTCTTGTTGTCACTTGCCATGATGCAGGTACAGAAGCAGGATCTTGTGGAGCAGCTCCAGCAGGTGAGGAGTGAGATGGAATCCCGTCAGAAGCACCTGAGCTCTGAGAATCGGGCCCTCAGGAGCACCGTGGAGCGCGAGGAGGCGTCTCTGCTCAGCCTCCAGAACGAGCTCCACTATCTCCGGAATCAGATCCTCCAGCTGGAGGAGAGAGACGCCGACGCAGACTCCGTCCTGTCCGAGAACCAGCGTCTGAAGGGCCACCTGCTGGAGGAGAAGCAGAGGATCCGGAGCTACCTCGGCCAGAGGGAGGTGCTCGTGGCCGAGGCTCAGGCGCTGCGCGAGGAGCTGGACAAGGAGAGGAGAGTCACGGACAAGCTGAAGGAGGATCTGGAGGAGGAGATGAGTCGACGGGACGAGGGGGAGGAGCTTCAGATCAGACTTCAGGAGTTAGAGAAGAAGTTAAGCTTCGAGCAGCAGAGATCGGATCTTTGGGAGAGGCTCTATGTGGAGTCCAAGGAGGTACGGGCCACGGGCAATACCCAACCCAAGACCGGGAAGCCCAAAGACAGCGTCCTGGGGAAAGTCACGGAGACGTTCGACGCCATGAAGAATTCCACCAAGGAGTTTGTCCACCACCATAAGGAGCAGATCAAGAAAGCGAAGGAGGCCGTCAAGGAGAACCTCCGAAAGTTCTCAGATTCAGTCAAGTCGACCTTCAGGCACTTGAAGGACTCCACATCCAGCGTTTTCGACAGGATACGCCGACCGCAGGACATAAAAGTCAACCAGAGGAAAGACGCCCGAGCCAATCCACCGGAGCCTCAGAATAACGACTTCGACGAACATCCTTCAGAAGAACACTGGCGGCACCACCACCAGCCCCCGCACCAACATCCACGCAAATCTACCCAAGACTACCCAAGACAGAAGGTCACGCCCAAAGGCTGCACCGGCGTCTTTGACTGCGCCTACCAGGAGTCCATGAGCCTGTTCAATAAAGCCATGGAGCCAATCAGAGCAGACGAGTTCCACCAGCTCCTGCGTACTTTCCTGCACCAAGAAGTAGGCCACTTCCACCACTGGAGGGAGCTGGACGAGTTCATCGCCGACTTCTTCCACGACGGATTCTTCATTCACGATCAGATGCTCTTCAGCGACTTCGTCAGCAGCGTGGAGAACTACCTCGTGGACCTGGACGAGTACCAGGGCGGAGCTGCCGTCTTCCAGGACCTAGACAACTACATATTCAGACACTTCTTCGGGGAGACAGATTCGGCACAGTACGGCCCCAGGTGAGACTCGTGATCGTTGGATTTTTCATTATGGAGCCCCCTAGTGGTTGAAAAACTACCCCCAGTTTAGTAATTCATATCTACAATTTAGCAAAACTGTAGCCACTAGGGATGTACCCTGTACCCACGTATCTCTAATCTATACCCATGATTCTATAATCTGTCCCTACAGATCTATAATCTGTACCCACAGATCTATAATCTGTCCCCACGGATCTAAAATCTGTACCTACGGATCTATAATCTGTACCCATGGTTTTAAAATCTGTACCCATGGATCTATAATCTGTACCCACAGATATATAATTTGTACCCACAGATACAGATTTATAAATTACAATAAATGACAGTGAACTCATTATTTTGTCCCCTATGGGGCCCCATATCAATTCATAGATGTTTGACTTCTTTATTTAAAGCCCTGAACATGTGACCCAACATTTCCTGACACGCGTAACCGTGCTTATGAAGTTCTTTTCTATTGAAGACTTATTACACCTGTTAGTGTTTTATATGGCTAAGTAAAACAAATCGAATGTAAATAATAAATTAAACAAAAAGAAATGAATCGGTTGATGCAGCGGCGGCTGCCTGTGTTTATTCACAACGCTTTTCAGAATCTAAGAATATAAATGTAATATAAAACGATTTGTTTTTTGTCACGTTTACTCAGCCGGTTATATGTCGAGTGCTCAGAAAAAGGAGGCCGGCTGCACCGCTGCGATCGGGAGGCGACGTTCTGAACCCTCCCCGGCACGTTCAGAAGGACGAGGTACGAAGTGAAGCTAAACGTCGGTCAGCGCGTGTTCGCAGAGTGTTGGGTTGCCATGTCCCGAGCTTTTACCTCCATGTCCTGCATGCTTGCTCACCCACAATCCCTCTCCCGTGTCGCTTCTAACCCGTAGGTCCGAGAATCGTGGCATGTGAGCGCCGCGAGGCTTTTGGCTCGACACAAACCTTTAAGAAATGACTCTGCTGTTTGTAAATTCACAGTCGACCCTACGAGGGCCCGGGGTCGAAGGTCAAACGGGACCGGGAGAGCCGTCGGCGAGAGAGGAAACATCAGCAGCGGGAGAGGAAGTGGGCCCGGTCGGGGCGGAGCTCTGACAGACACTTCGCCGACATGAAAATCGAGCTCGGACCCATGTATTAGCAAAGACTCGCGGTGTTCAACGTTTCCTGTCGTAGCTCTTAAATCTAAAGCATCGCCTCGCTCTTCCTGTAACGCTTTGTGTGTGTGTGTGTGTTATTTTGCACAAATTGAAATGCCTGGTGAATGTTTTCGCACCGCGAACGCCAACGTCCCGCTCAGTTGAAAACGCCGTTCGTGGTTTTGCTCGGTTCACTTCAGCACTTAAACATGATAATAAAAATCATTCCTGGACTGGAACAAATATGAGCTGCTTACATCGGGGTGGGTGAGACAATGTTGTGAGACATCTTGTGAGAGACATTACCAGGTCATTAAAATCCTAAAATAATTAAATAAAATGAATAAAAAAGCGTAGAAAACGTCACTGCTGCTGTTACGACCTCTACTGGCTGATCAGGACAGCACTGCCACGTATCTGTCTGTACTTTCTTACCTCTGTCTGTCTATATATCTTGTGTTCTGTCTCTCTGTCTCTGTGTTTGTCTATCTGCCAGTCTGTCTGCCTTTCTTCTGTGCAGTTTGCACGTTCTCCTTCAAGTCTGTCTGTCTGAGTTTCCTCCGGGCGCTCTGGTCTCCTCCCACAGTCCAAAGATCCGAGAGTGTTCGACATAAATATGACATTCATTTCATACACTACAAACCAAATAAAAATTAGAATAAAATCAAACAAACAAAAACTTTCCCATAAACTTTTATTATTTTCCCATAAATATATAACCTGGGGATTGGATATGACTTAAAAACTCAGGTTTGTAGCAGCTGATTCTTGTGCCAGTCCCGTTATGGTTATGATACACTGGTATGACCTTAAATCTCTAAAAAGATAATAATTTAATTATTTGTATCAAATACCCTAATTAATTAATTATTAATGAAATTGACGTCCGCTGTAATCAGTTCGTACGTCTCAAACGTTCAACAGGGATGTAACGATGCACAATACCCATCATGCAACGCTGTATTCATTGAGTGATATAGAGACTTTCTCCAGATTTATTTGTTTATTATTATTTCTCTTACTTCTTATAGGTTGGTACAAACTATGCAAAACAAAAAACGATGCATCTCCTTGCAATGCAGTTGGGGGTTCAGAGTCCGGCCCGGGGGCCAATTGTGTTCAGTGTCCCAATTTTCACAGCCTGTCATAAAATCTATAACATGTGGGCCAATTAATTTATTTTTATGTGATAATGAAACATAATAATTTCTTAAAATCTCTTTCAAACAGTTCAATGGCATTTTAGTTATAAGTATATTAAAAATAAGTAATAAATGATAAGTTATAAATTTGAGTTTTAGGTATTTAAGTATGTAAATTCCTTTGTGCAGAAATATTGGACCCCCTGCTGTAATGTACTGAGACTTGAATACAAATCTAAGTATAAAGTATTAACACATAAACCCGGGACCTGCCAAATGGAGGTGGACATCACCGGCGCCCTCTGCTGTTTAAATTGAACGGTGATATTTACAGGACGTGTACGGACGGTGCGTCGTTACATCCCGCATGTGACGTTACGTCAGGATCGGCTCCTGCCGCCAATTCGTGGCTATTGCAGCCGAATGTTAACATAGTGTGTACACATCGTTGATCGCTGTTTGTTTGTTTGTTTATCTCCTGGTTTTTGCCGAGCTGGACCGGTTACATTCCATTTATTTAATGTGCTAAACGTTTGTTTTGTAAAAGCTGAACAATACAAAAATATACAATAAAAAAACATCGATTTGGGTCTGCTTTAAGATTTTTTTCTTTATAAACAAAATGATTTTCAAAAAACTTGTTTAGTCTGTTTATATGTGTATCTGTCTATCTTCTGCCTGTCTGTCTGTCATCTGTCTATCTACCTATCTATATCTGTCTGTCTATAAAAGTTTGGATATACACGTCACTGATAGAATAACATCACAAATCGAATCCTTATACATTTCTCGCGGTCTACATATCCCACCCACTAACAGGTGCTGTAAGGAAGAGCTGATCAGTGACTGTCGGAGCCCTTCGACGCACACGCATGCACGCGCACACATACACACACCATCATAAATCGAGATAGCAATTTACAAAAGAGATCAAGTATTTAATTCACATCAGAACCCCCCCCCACACACACACACACACAAGTTGAGTTCTGGTGTATAAAATCACTGCTCCACTAAACCTGAGTGATCATGTGACTTGTCGCTTGTAGATGTAGATTTTCTTTCCCAGGCGTCCCTCAGGTAGGTGTGTGTGGAACATTTCGGTTTCCTTCATGAATCTGTTCTCATTCAGGAAAACAGCAACATCCTACAAACCCACAAATATGTGCAAACAATTTAAAAGATGATAATATCATGCTAGGGTTCAATTAACAATAGAAACAGATCAAATCATATTAAATGTACGAACAGCAGTTCAGCGTTTTGAATTCTGAACTGTTCACACGCGGTCGCTTTGCGTTTATTTATTAGCAACGTTCTCATTTATTATTTGTGACCTCTTGTGTCCTGATATGTCATCTTACCCCCAAAATTGGAATCCTAAATTCTGCGTCGCCTCACCTGGAGACTAGTTCATTCTACTGATGTTGATATATGTTTAGTATGGATACTGTTCCATCATGATCCCATCCCACCCGCCCCTCAGACACGGCCGGTACCAGACCCGGCTGAGATTGGACTGAGTCTCCGGTACCTTTTCGAGTGAGTCGAACAGGACGATGTGCGACGGCAGACCGGACGTGTTGGTGAAGGACGTTCGGAGCCACTTCAGGGGTTCGGAGTAAAACGCAGCCGCTTCGTCCACATAATCGGGATTCCCGCCAAGATCCGGTGGACATTCCAGGAACTGCAGTCTTATCTGACAGTGGAGGTGACTGGAGGACACACGTTTCACGTCGCGTTACTATCGCCATTTCCTTTAAATCTGCACTAGTCCAGTACTAGTCTAGTCCATGTACTCTATACTTACCTGTACAAGGGCGTGGAGTGGCACGGCATGAGGAACAGTACGTGTGCTTGAGGTGCGACATCTAGATCCCGGGACTCACACAGGGGCTGCAGGTGAGCCATCAAGTCCAGGACACCGCGCTGGTGAACCAGACCCGTGTACAATGCCGGGAGCAGGTTCAATCCCAGCAGAGCGCCTACTGCAGGCTTCCGCCAGGAGCGCAGCCTCACCAGAGATATACCTGATCCACAGACGAGCACACAAGATGATCAGCTCGCTGTTCAGGCACAAGCGTACACAAAAGAAGTCCTTCTACCACCCTGCCTCCCTCAGACACAACCAAGTGTTGTGGGTACTGTAGCACTGTTACACCACAGCCAGTAAGTTGTAGGTTCAATCCCCAAACCATACCATAAAAAACATACATCCTTTCTACTTACATTGTACAGGTTCTTATGTATGTGTGTTTCCACCAGGTGCTCCGGTTTTCTCTGACTGACCAACGTGTGTGTGTTTGTGTGTGTGTGTGTGTCTTCTCGTCTACATTTCTAGGGACGATTCAGGTTTTTTCTGTGTGGAGTTTGCAGGTTCTCCACATATCCGCAGGGTTTCCTCCAGGGGCTCATTTAGGTGTCCTGTTTGTGTGCGTGCACTGCGGGATGCATAAAACGGTGCACTGTAGTGCCACTCTCTGGTCCGGATAAATAGGGATGGCTTGCGTCAGGAAAGGCATGCAGTCCGTTAAAGACTCACCGCAGAAGATCATGCAGAATGGTAACAGCGGGTAGATGAATCGGAACTCCTTGTGCGCCTGGAGGCTGGAAACAGATTTACACAACATCTCAGTACAACTAAACACAGTCTGGATTGCTGTGACTCCGGAACCCTCCGCACCCTCCACCACCCTCAGACACAGCCTAGGATGATGGTAGTTTGATGATCTAACGTGTGTGAGGATCTGAATGAATGAGTGAATGGAGACGTCCAGAAGGAACGGCATCAGTACAGGAAGCTCCGTCTTTATATCAGTCTCAGTATTAAACTAAAGTCACGGTTCACCTGTAAACCAGCAGCGTCCACGTGATGCTTACGAGCAGCACCCTGTGCCTCTTGGCGGCGAGGTAGCAGCCGTGTAGAAAGAACGGCAGGTGGAACCCGAGGACGAGCGGGAAGCCCTGCGTGAGGTACCAGTGCCACGGATGTGTGCCGTAAAACTCCGCCACGTTGTGTAGTACGTTCAGCTTCAGGAAGTTCCACTGGACCAAAACCAACTGCCAACAGAAATAGAGAGGGTTTGTTTCAACTCCATCTTGCTTATGGGTTTGTTTGTTATAAAGATTTTAAAATCATACACACACACACAGAAGGTTTTAAGTGGAAATATTTTTACCTTTCCGTAGAAAACGCAGTCGATGAGTGTGGACAGCGCCAGTGTGACGAAACTACAGAACGACAAAAAGACTTCAGACGAGGGCATGAATTCGCGCCGCGTTTTTATGTGATCTAGACTCACGCAACAGAGAGTCCGTGCTTGGCGATGAGCTTCAGCTTGTTGTCGTCACGCCACACGTGATACAGCAGCAGAGGAAACCAGACGATCAGCGCCGTGGGGCGGACCACCACGGCCAGGGATACCAGCGACAGGTACTTCCAGCTAACACAGGACAATCAAGAGATGTGTCTCAAAACGACTTTTCTATACAAACGTTTGGTACGTGTGAGACGCGCTTATAAAACATCATCAGAATTACATTGACTAAAATCCTCTAGGTGGCGTGTCGACGTGCTGCACAGAAACAAGACCAAAGAGATTTTATTTATTTACTTTAGGTACAATTACTCTTTGGTAGATGAGCGACTGATTCAAAGGAATCGACTGAACCGATTCGTTTGACCGACTCTGACTCGTATGAACTCGGTTCCTTATTAAACTGAATCAGAATCAGCAGCACTAGCACAGACGCTCCTGCAGGGGGAGCCGTGTCGTGCATCATACCGAGTCGTGTTAGGAAGAAGAGTCGTGTTCAGGGTCTCCCGGGTCTCACGCTCGTACTCACGCTCCACAATACAGGAGCAGATGAACCGGACTGTCCGGTGGAAAACACCCAATATAAATGAAACGTTTAGACGCCGAAACGTCGTCGTTTATTCACTAAACAAACGTTTAAAATCCACTTTTGTTACGTTTCCATAACGACAATGAAAACATTTACATGTAAATCAAGATTTTAAAGTTTTTTTTGTGTTATTTGGGTCTTTTTTTAATTTTGAGCTTCCAGTCGAGTTTATTAATGAACATTTTGAACAGTTGACAGTAAAGAAGTAAAAGTTAAACTTCTGTCGTCCAGCAGAGGGCGCTGTGACTCCACTGTATTTAATGTTCTGTTCTATGAATGTTTACTATGTATGTACCTGTCGGTGGTGGGATTTGATCTAACAACCTTTCATACATTGTTGTGCAGATGTTTCTGTTGACATGCCTGATTTTATGGATCTGAATCGGTTGAGGGGAACGGGTCTGCAGGCGGGAGAAGACGAGCTTCCTGACCTTTCACCTCCCATCGTCATTCCCGAGGACGTGAGAGGTAAACATTCGGAATATTTCATCGTGTTTACAGTAAACAACAGTAAATAATTACACAATCGAATCTGATACAGATTTATTTTTCTTTTCTTCCCAGACAGTTCAGCGAATAATTCTTTGGAATGTAAGTTTTATTATTTGATATATAATTATATATATATAATAGAAATAAATAAACATAAACCAGCCGGATAAATAGGGAGGATCGTGTCTGGATCGTGTCTGTTCAGAGTCTCCGATGGAGCTGCATGTTACTGGACTGTATAGAAACGACCAGATCGCTCTGCGTGGGAAACGAACTCAGAAGCCGCTGATTAAAGATTTCGATCTGAAGCTTTTACACGATTGTCAATATTTTTATTTATTTAAGTGTAAAATGTTCTTGTGTCACACACACACATACACAAACAAAAGAGATGCACACACAAACACACGCACACACACACAACACACACACATACACACACAAAAGAGACGCGCGCATACACACACAAAAGAGATGCACACACAAACACACGCACACACACAAGACACACACATACACACACAAAAGAGACGCGCACATACACACAAAAGAGATGCACACACAAACACACGCACACACACAAGACACACACACACACATACACACACAAAAGAGACGCACACACACACACACACACACACATACAAAAGATGCACACACACATACACAAGAGATACACACACACACATACACAAGAGATACGCACACACACACACGAGATGCACACACACACAAGAGATGCACACACACACACACATACACACACAAAAGAGATGCACACACACACACACACAAAAGATGCACACATACACAAGAGATACACACACACATACACAAGAGACACGCACACACACACACAAGAGATGCACACACACACACTCACATACACATACACACACACGCGAGATGCACACACACACACACAAAATAGACACACACACACATACACAAAAGAGATGCACACATGCAGACACACACACAAGAGATGCACACACAAATACACAAGAGATGCACACACAAATACACAAGAGATGCACACACAAATACACAAGAGATGCACACACACGCACACACACACACACACATACCAGATCAGTTCAGATGACGTACTGTTTCTGGTTATGTCTCCGGTGGATTCTGACAGAAACAATATTAAATTTGTGCAGTTTTATAATTATTAACGAGCCCTGGCGAGAGTTTCGGGCCTCTGACCACTCCGTGTGGACGCTGATATTCATGATCGCATGTTTTTTTTTGGTTACCCCTCACAGCTCCAGAAATAGACGAGTCTTCGGTGATGCAGTTGGCAGAGATGGGTTTCCCTCTGGAGGCCTGTCGCAAGGCCGTGTATTACACCGGCAACATGGGAGCTGAGATGGCCTTTAATTGGATCATCGCTCATATGGAGGAGCCGGGTGAGGCTAACGAGCGCCGGCAATCATCCGACGGGAGAATTCCACCGAACCACAGTGGGAGTCTCCCAGAAAAACACTGTTACATCCTAGAGACCGAACATGAGTCACGGATCGACATGTTTACATCTTCAGAAGCCACTTACTTGAGCGATTGAGGGCTTAAGGGCCTCGATAAGGGGCCCAACAGTGGCACCTTGTAGTAGTGGGGCTTGAATCGACGACCTTCCAATCTCTAGGCCGATTTTTTAACCGTGATTTTGTAATTTGCTGAACCAGTCTTTTAAAAATACAATCTTTAGTAAGTATTGGTAAGAAGTAATTCACCTCCACAACACTAGAGGGCGCCGAGTTTCTGTCGTTTTTTTCTTTATAGACCATATTACTGCACAAACTCTCAGGATGACACTGTCTGGCCCCTGAACGAGGCCCTTGACTTAGAGGCCCTTGACTAGATTAATGCCCCCTCCCTCAGTGGTCCTTAGAGGTACTGCAAGGTGCTGTAGACAAAAAATCAGTTTGACTTTTCTAATACACAAATGCCAATTTAGGTTAGCACTGTTGGGCCCTTGAACGAGGCCCTTGACCTACAATGCCTATGCTCCTCTCCCCACAGTGGGCCTCAAAGGTATTGAAAGGGATCAGTAGGTACAAATTATTATCCGAATTATTTTAGACAATACTACTACTAGACCAACGTCAACTCGAGTTGACCCTGTTGGGTCCCTGAGCGAGGCCCTTGACTGTGAATAATAAACTCTGTCTCGTCTGTTCAGACTTTGCCGAGCCTCTGGCGATTCCTTCATACACGGAGGCTGAGATGCCCAGTGCCAGTTTCCCCACCGCCAGTCCGGTGGATAACCAACCGCCCGAGGAGAGCGTCTCCATCCTCACGTCAATGGGCTTCCCTAGACACCACAGCATCCGAGCCCTGAACGCCACCGTGAGTGTGTGTGTGTGTGTGTGTTGTAAGTTCTAGACGTTCTCCAGATGGAAGTGTTGATTCGCCCGTTAAGGAAACGTCCTATTACACCTCTGATGATGTTGAGGCATCAAGACAGCAAGGAAGCTCTCGATTTAGGACGCGTCCCATTGTGATGGTTTCAATACAATATAAACATTTTAAAAAGTAATATCCAGATAAACGGATAGACCTTGTTGTCGTTTACTGTTTAGCGTGTGTTGTTTACAGAATAATAACCTGGAACGAGCGCTGGACTGGATCTTCACTCACCCCGACACTGAGGACGAAAGTGAAATCATGTCCAACACGAGCGACGCCAACGACAGCAGCTTCACAAACGGTAACACAAACAGCGACGCCACTCTGTCCCCCGAGCAGGAGACGTCCGGCCCACGAGTAGCAGACGGACCCGGACGTGAGTCTCACACACACACACACACACACACACACACACACACACACACACACACACACACACACACATACACACACACACAC
>JAOTRQ010061509.1:0-13515 GCA_028565875.1 Hoplisoma paleatum
TATGAATGGGAACGGTTATAAAATGTCATTATTTAAACTGGTAACGTTGTGCTACACTGAAACAAAACCTTGTTGGCCAACAGTTCTCAGAAATAATAAATAATACAATACAAATTGTGCTGTTTAGGCATGTAGAGGCACTGTTTAGGTCAATTTCAAAAGTGGTGTCCAACTTTCCCTTAAAACAGGACATTCTGTAGGGTGTCTTGCTTTCGGAGGGGAAGGTTAGGAAAATCAATAATTTATACCACAGTCTGTACAGTACAATAGTTTTCACTTCTCAGCTTTAAGTTGATATGTAAACCATTTAACAATGTTGAACACGAGAGCTTAGCTTGCAGCAGCTCAAAAAGCCCATCACAACAGCCTCGAGCTGAGCTGGTAATTAGATTCCCACTCTGTGGGCTCCCAGGCCCTCCAGGTGCCCAGTGAGGTACCTGCTGAAGTGCAAAACCCATTTGAGAAGGAGGAGAACAGCAAGATGGATTGGTGGGTCATTGTAAGTTGAAGCACTGCAAGAAAGAGGGCAAGGACTGAACTGGACAGAGTAAATGACTAACTGGTGCTTATTTGAAACTGAGTGTGTGTGAAGTTTTTAATTGCAGAGAGCTGAGCTAATGGACTCCTTGTTTTGTTAACGTCTATGGAGTGAAGCTGAAAGGCCAAAAGTGTCCAGCATTGTTCTGGTTAAAGGAATTAGACCATCCCCGGGTGCTGTGACTCCAGAATCCATGCTGTGATACTACTCATTTTCATTTCAAATGCAGATGCACTTATCTAATATTGCATATAAATCTGTTCATCACAGAATGTGGATATATAAACACCCACAAACAGAGTGGGTTTCCACCAGATACATTTATTTCTTCCCACGGTCCAAAGACATGAACAGGTTAATAGGAGATAGTGAAATTGTGTGTGTGTATCCTACAAGAGACTGCCGACCTGTTCAGGTGTTTAGTGTATTGGCCCAGTGTGTGTTCCACTTTGACCCTAAACAGGATTAAACCCTGGTAACACCAGAACATGGATGATATATAAAGTTGGACGGACTTTGTCCTGACAGGTTTATCTTAAATAAACTTGAAAGTCTCTTATTGTGGAGGATCTTCGGCTTTAGCATGAGCGGCTGCGTCTCTAATGACTTATTAGGGTTCATGTAATGCACTACATCCGGCGGCTTTTAAACAGAGCGAAGTGCACTTGTTCTAGGGAGAAAGCAGTTGTTTAGGATCAAGCCAATATCTGCCGTTCGGCGACTTCTGCAGAATTCTAAAGTAAGCCAAGCCGTTACACTTGTTTACTCTTTTTTAAAATTAATGTCTAGAAAATAATTTTAAAATATATTTCGTTATGGAATGCGTATTTATAAGTGTTCGTTAATATTATATTTAAGGTCGTGCTATTTATTATTTAGCACAAACACGATTGTGTAAAAGCTCGGTGACTGACACGGTTTAATTTGTAACAATAACAATATTAAATTTTCCAAATTAGACATAATAATTCAGTCTAGTCAGTAAAATAATTTAATTTATTTCCAAAATGACACTTCTGTAAGGTCATACAGTTAGGGACCGTCTTAAAACTTTTAGACTACAGTGTGAGTACTAAAATGTACTTCTTTAGTAAAGATACTATTACTTTAACATTTTTACTTAAATACGAGTAGTTACTATTCTGAAAAAGTTTAAAAGATTTTAAACATTACTTATAATCCATATTTAGCTCAATCCGTGCAGTGAGCACACACTAGGGGGCAGCAGTGAGCACATGTGCTCAGGGAGCAGTTAGGGAGTTTCGTGCTTCTTGGAATTGAACCTGCAACCTTCTGATCACAATGTCAGTTCTCTAACTGCCAGGACGTGGCTGCATCACAGTAACTTAATTCGTTTCCAGTCGTACCCGATCCTTGGATGCTCTGTGGACCGGTGCTACTCAGGGTCACTGCGGGACACAAACTGGGAGAATACACTAAACACCTTAACAGGTCACCAGTCCGCTGCAGGGTACAGAGACCAACACACACACACACAAACACACACACACACACACACAGTTCCTGTACACATAAACCAGCCTTGCTCTGTTTTGCCTTTTTAGGCCACGATGTCCCGTAAACTGCAGGCACAGAGAACCCGGGGAGTCGACAAGAATGTCTGGTAATAATTTACACTTTTATTTTTGTACTATTTCTAGATACACCAAGATGACCAAAGTGCAAAGTCTTTCATCATACATAAATATAATAAAAATAAAAATTACTTTTGTCACCGAATTTTGTTTATCTGCTAGGGTGGAGTTTACACGTCTTGCTGCTGAGTACAACGTAGTGAACCTGGGTCAGGGATTCCCTGATTTCTCTCCACCCAGTTTCATCCTCGAGGCGTTTAGCAATGCCGTAAACGGCGGAACACAAATGCACCAGTACACACGAGCCTTCGTAAGACTTCTTTATTATTCATTGACCTGCGATCGTTGTTGCTTGATTCTCGTGTTTTTCTTTTTGGCTTCTGAAATGTTTTTATGAACATTCATGTCCTCATCCGTTAGTTTTGTCAAAGGGCTCATATTATGCAAAACTCAATTTAATCAACCATTAAATCATAAAATTCAATACATTCAAAAGCGAGTTAAAATAAAAAATGTCACAAATAACAATTCTTAGTATTTAATACCTAAGTGCAAGTGGTAAAATCTAACAAGTACAAATACACAAAAAACGAGTCAATTGCAGTAACGTGATTAAATGTAAGAATTTATTTTCCACCAATAATCTACAGGGTCACCCACGCCTGGTTAAAATCCTTGCTGAGTTTTTTGGAAAGATTATGAACCATGCAATCGAGCCGATGGAGGACATCCTAGTTACTGTGGGAGCGTATGAAGCTCTGTACTGTGCGTTTCAGGCGCTGATTGATGAAGGTGATGAAGTGAGTGACGCCACGAAACGTTTTATTATCTGCAACCTAAACGATGTTTCGTATGACGTTTTCTGTTCTGTTTGCTCTGTGGTTGCAGGTGATTATCATCGAACCGTTCTTTGACTGCTACGAGTCCATGACATTAATGGCCGGTGGAAAACCTGTCTACATCCCTCTGAAACCTGTCAGTGCTCACTGTGCAACTTTAAATGTTTATAAATGTTTAAAGCGATGGCTTAACCTGTGTGTGCTCGTCTCTTACAGAAGAGGATCAGCGGAGAACGTTTATCCAGTGCTGACTGGGTTCTGTGTCCTAAAGAACTGGCCAGTAAATTTAACCCTCACACTAAAGCCATCATCATTAATAATCCCAACAATCCCTTAGGCAAGGTGAGTCCTGTTTACTTGTAGATGTGTATGATAATACATTGTTTGAATATATGAAATAATTTGGAGAGATTTTAAGACTTGAATTTAAACTTTGCAGGTTTTTCAGAAAGAAGAGTTGCAGCTGATAGCCGAGCTGTGTGTAAAGCACGATGTTGTTTGTATCAGTGATGAGGTGTATGAGTGGCTCACATATGATGGAACTAAACATACTAAAATTGGTGAGAGTAAATATGTTAGCAAACACTGTGACCTCACAGCAAGAACACCCAGGTTTAATTCCCGGGTAAGGCGATCCATGGTTTTCTGTGTGGAGTTTGCATGTTCTCCTGCGTGTTTATGTGTGTGTTTGTCTCTGTATCCTGCAACAGACTAGAGACCTAAACCCTCAACCTATACGATCGAGCACTTCTAACAGTAGATCATGGATGAATGGATGATCCTTGACTATAAACAGATTTTACTGCGGTTAATTTTACAATTAACCAGACACTCGGAGGAAACCGGGTAGAACATGCAAACTTCTCACGTAAAGCTTCGGATTGGCTTACTTAAGAAATCGAACCCGTGACTCGAAACATTTAATTTTTGAAAAGATCTGAGGAATAATCAGTGTTTTTGGTGTAGCGGGTTTTCCAGGCATGTGGGAGCGCACGGTCACCATTGGAAGTGCAGGAAAGACCTTCAGTGCTACAGGATGGAAGGTAATATGTGTCGAAAGATATTAAATCATCATCTGGGATTCAATGTTTTGGTTTTGAGAGGGATGAGAATAATAATTTTATAAATGTGTAACTACTCATGAGCATTCAGTTCACGTTTACTCCACATTTACTTTCTCCGCATTTAGCATTTATCCAAAGCAACTTCATTTTGACATCATAGTGTCTAAGCAATTGTAGGTTAATGGCCCTGCTCAAGGGCCCAACAGTATTAGTGCCTGGACTTTAACCTTCTGGTTACTGGTTAACTATCAGCGTCACTAAACTACACCTCTCTCTGTCTTGGTACAATTGCTAACAATGAAAGGAAATGTAATTCCATAAATGTGTTATAATTGTATAATTAGCTGTTACTTTGTGTTTTAGGTGGGTTGGGCAATAGCACCTGCACACATTTTAAAGCACTTACAGACCGTCCATCAGAATTCTGTGTACCACTGCGCCACTGCTGCCCAGGTAACGCAACACATTCTGTTTTACAATAGATTATTATAGGGCGCGATAGCCATCAAAACAATGCAGTGCACACACTTGTAGTTAGTCGTCTCTCCCTGCAGATGTCGGTGCCTCGACGTTTACGTAAAATTGTTTATGATCAATGTTTAAAATCATTCGTTGTTCAATATCGATCAAATCTACAACGATGATGTTTCTCACTCACTAACATTGGTGTGTAAACACCTTCAGAAACTTGACACCTATTTATTCTTGGTGGGACATCTGGAAGGTTTGTGTTTTTATGGCGTGAGGTAACGACTCCACGTCCAGCCCAGCGATCCCGCAACGTTTGCTCTTGAGTAATGCACCATAATTTTCTGTAATGCAGTACAAGCTCTCTGCGTTCTCGGTCGAACATGTAAATGGTGGTTGTTTATTTTGCAGGAAGCAGTAGCTGTGGGGTTTCAGCGGGAGTATGATGCATTTGGAAGAGAAGAAAGCTACTTTAAACAGTTACCCACACTGCTCCAGACGAAGAGATCGAGGCTTGCTGAGTGTTTAAGGAACGTCGGCCTGCAGCCCTACGTGCCAGAGGGCGGCTACTTCATGATCACGGACATCTCCAATCTCAGTGAGGTCATCTACACCCACAATGTAACTGTTTGTGTTATCGTTTTTAAAACGGCCTCACCAGTATTATGTTTTATATATCTGACATATAGAAGTCGACCTCACTGACCCAGGAACCACAGAGGAACCTTACGACTACAGATTTGCCAAGTGGCTCATGAAAGAAAAGGTGAGTGTAAATGTCTCAAATGTCTTTAATTCATTTGTCATGTCTAATTATTTAAGACATTAAGGGGAAAATTATTTCATGTCCCATTTGTTCTTTCAGGGCCTGGGAACGATTCCTGTGTCAGCATTTTACAACCCAGAGCATCGAGCGGACTTTCAGAACTACATTCGGTTCTGCTTTGTTAAGGTACGTCAAAGATAATGGTAATAACTTAACACAGAAAGCCCTAGCTTGCCTGACCAGGGAATCGAACCTGGGACTTTTTGCTGTGAGGTGACAGTGTTAGCCACTAAGTCACCCACGGAATGATCCAGTTTTTTATTTTCTGTGTACAGGAAGATTCAACTCTCCAAGCAGCTGAAGATATTCTGAGAAAATGGAATGATGGAAAATAAGGAATAAAGAATAATATTGATTATGTTTAATGTAATTTGTATAATGAACTTTTATAATTTAAATCTCGATCGATTTGTACAAATTGTATTCAGTCCTATTTAATAATGTTGTTTCTTAAAAAGCTAAATAATTAAGTTAAATTCAGTTGTAACTGTATATAAATAATATCTATATTTTAAGACCAAACGTATCCTAGTGATTACAGTACAGGACTGGTCATTAAAGGCATTGTGGTTAAATCTTTACCCTGGTTAGGTTGCCTCGGTTGGACCCTTGAGCAAGGCTCTTAACTCTCGTTACTCAGATTGTAACTGCACTGTAAGTCATGTCTGCTAAATGATGAAAGTGTTCTATGATTTATGGTTAAATAATTGCAGAAGAGCAAATATTTTTTCTTCGATTAACACTGTTAATCGTTTATCAGATCTACTATTGATTCACAGCACATCAGTTGATTTTCAGTTTTAACTACTATTAACTACATTAGACTTCTAGAACTTTGACAGGTTCTGTTTTGTATTTTATGAGGGCGACACGGTGGATTAGTGTTCAGCACAGCAAGAAGTCCCGGGTTCGATTCCTGGGTAGAGACGGAGCTTTCAGTGTTGACTTGTTCTCCCCGCGTCTTTGTGGCTTTACTCTCGGCACTCCGGGTTTTTCCCACAGTCCAAAATCATGCAGGCAAGGCAAAGTAAAGATTCTAAATTATCCACGAGTGTGTTTGATGTGACTTGTGAAATGAACTTCTCCTGTCATGAACGTTACTTGAAGTGTAAAACACGATGTTCAAAGTTAAATAAAGTTTATTTCATGAAACAGTTTATTTAAAGTTTTCTGAAAATTTGTAACACAAATGATACGCCCGGGGACCAATCGTGGCCTGTGTTTACATTTCCACCGAGCCGCAGCCCTGTGTCATAAAATACACAAGTTTTTATCTCTCAGAAATATATGTATATATGTGTGCGTGTATATATACACACACACACACACATATATATATATATGTGTGTATATATATATATATATATATATATATATATATACACACACACACATATCAATCAACAATCAATCCTGATTTTAGAATTTTTGTTGAAACAAAAATATTTGATTCGAAGAACCGACTCGTGGAACCGACTCGTTTATGAACGACTCAACACGAGTCGATCTCCGGCGGTCTTCAGTTCAGGTGGAGCGGAAGATGGCGACGGACAAATCTAAACATGACGGCGGCAGGGTGAAGATTGGACATTATATTCTCGGTGATACGCTCGGAGTTGGGACGTTTGGTAAAGTTAAAGGTAATTTCTTACACAAAATGGCTTTTAATGAACGTTGCGAGACAGACGTTATACAAGGCGTTCGCTTGTCTTGTTAGCGAATTACCGTTAGCATAGTAGCTAAGTGGCTTTATTGCCTAACAGCACATTAACTACATGTCTGTTCGACTAATCTGCTCGTTTATTTTCACTTTATATGTTTATACCACGTTCTTATGTGTGTTTGGTTTCTTTATCTGTTTTTGTTTAAGTGCTGCTCGGTTTGTTGTGTAGTTGTAGGTTAATAACATCAGTGTGAGCTGATGAACTGTTGCTTGGAAAATTATTCATAATAAATAAGTATTTCAAGATTTTTGATTATGGTTACAACATTGTGTTTGTACTTCACGAATAACAAATAACACGAATTAAATCAGTTTTATACGTTAATTATTTCGTCATATCTTTATCCTGTAATGTTGCTTTAAGTTCCTTAAACACAATGAACATTCAGTTCTGAAATTGTGCATCTTTATTTCTTTGTACTTTGTTTATTTCTACTTGTAAGTTCATCCAGGTTGGAGTGTGTTTCTTTTGCTTAAGGTCAGAACCCACTAGGTCACTCAAGGGCATCATATTTCCTTCCTTTAAGTTTTGTTTTGGTAGTTTTATTCATACTTTATTTTTAGTTTGATAGTTTTGGCAAAGACAGATTCATAAACAAATGGAAAGTTTGCTTTAGTTGTTTACAGTTCCTGTACATACTTCAGTTTGTGTTCTGGAGGTTATTTTTGTTGACAAAAGAAGGACATTCGGTTAAAAGCTTTATAAACTATGTACTGGTTTGGGTTCGAGTCCATTCGTTGTGCTCGAATGCTTATAAGATTAATGACCGGAGTGTTTGTCAAATGAATCGGAACAATGGGAGTATTTTGTTAACGTTTGTTTTGTTTTTTAATGCTTTTCCCTCTGAACACACACACACACACACACACACACACACACACACACACACACACACACACGCCGAGCTGAAACTCTTTTCTATTTCAGAAGGGTTTCAGTGAAGCTGCAGAACACTGACGTTCTTTTACAAGAAACCTTTCCTTTGTTCAGGAATCCATTCATCAGGGAACTTCAACTGTTGCCATGAAGTTTCAAGCATTTTATTTATATAGCACGATCTATAATATTTATGCATGTTAACATACGTATGTGGTGTCCACATACATTTGTCTTTGTGGTGTAAGTCAGGTCTTCATATTTCCCCCGTCCCCTGTAGCATTTTGTTTACAAGTGTTGAACTCATTGATATGCATGGCTTACATCTCTCTGTAGTGGGCCAACACGAGCTGACTAAACACCAGGTAGCTGTAAAGATCCTGAACAGACAGAAGATCCGGAGTCTCGATGTGGTTGGAAAGATTCGCCGTGAGATCCAGAACCTCAAGCTTTTCCGCCATCCGCATATAATTAAACTGTGAGTAGCGCCGCTTTGTTTCATTAGAAGGTCAGACAGGTTTATAAAGCAGGTCGCATCTCAAATTACAGCAAACATGTTTTGCCATCATGTGTGTGTACTGTGGTGCACTTATCTACTGTTAGTATCCTACACATCCTATAGATCCCTCACAGTGATGTCACTGCTGTACATCGTCCGTCATGCTGAGGGGCAACCAAATAAATCACCCCAGCAGATCATAATATTGTAAACATTTTAAGTTAGAATGTGTATCGTTGACTATTATGAATGGAGCTTATGTTATGCAAATACAACTCTATTAGACCTTTTGTTTTCCTGTTTGTGTGATTGTAGGTACCAAGTCATTTGTACCCCGACTGACATATTTATGGTTATGGAATATGTTTCTGGTGGAGAGCTTTTTGACTACATTTGCAAAAATGGAAAGGTATGACATTATCATTATTGTTCTTAAAATACAAACCCTGACTAGTGGGGAAGAAAATGTAGTGATGATGCAATGTCATCATTAATCAGACACAGAATGAGAAAAGGACCAGTCAGTTCAGCTAGCACAGTGTAGGTTGATTTTAATTAAAGTGTCAGTGATAAGCGGTCTGTAATATGATATACAACATATAAAACCCTATAAATTGTGGTTTATAGGGAATCTTGTAGGTTAGTTTTGTAGTCGCATCTAAATTGGTGTTATATAAGTCATTTTGTGTCAGTGCCAAAGTTACATCAGCTGTAGTAGTATTGCAGAATTCCTGAGAAAAAGTCGTGCACAGAGGTTTTATTGTTTTTTTTATATCGTTTATGAATACAAATATTAATTTTAGATCTAAACCAGTAATTAAGGGACAGGACTTGTTGGTAAGGGACAGGACGAGTGTTGGTACATGTTACTAAGTAAACCGTGTGTGTGGTGGAAGCATCTGCAATGCAGATTTAATGGTGTTAAATAAATGCAAAACTTGTGCAAGTTGCAATAAATGTGCAAATTTAAAGGTGATACTGTGCTAGTAGTACAGTAGCAGAGATCCGGAGGAGGTGCAAAACATGCAAATTGCAACATAGCGCAGATCGATACAGTCCCAGTAGTACAGTACATTGTGTGTGTGTGTGTGTGTGTGTGTGTGTGTGTGTGTGTGTGTGTGCTGATTGTAAACGTGATGTTCTTCTCTGCAGCTGGATGAAAAAGAGAGTCGTCGCTTGTTCCAGCAGATCATTTCGGGTGTGGACTACTGTCACAGACACATGGTGGTACACAGAGACCTGAAGCCTGAGAACGTTTTGCTAGACGCTCATATGAACGCCAAGATCGCCGACTTTGGTTCGCAAGGAAACACCAGCACAGTTTAACAAGAACTAAATAGAATCTTTTAAAAAAGAATCATCTTTAGTGGTTTTTTAGAAATGATTGTAACAGAAGTAAACATTATTGTTTGTTAGGTCTGTCGAACATGATGTCAGACGGCGAGTTTTTACGGACTAGTTGTGGATCTCCTAATTACGCAGCTCCCGAGGTCATCTCTGGAAGGTACAGTCTTTAGTTTGCAAGTTTATTGGTTAATAGCACTTCTAGATTTCTTTCTATCATTTCAAGATTTTGTTAACATTCATGAAATGATTCATTAGGCGGTAAAGACCACTGGCCATTTAAAAAAGATTACAAAATACAACCAACCAACATCTTCTTTTCAAACATTCTGATTTCTACCCTAGTAGTTAGTTTGAGAGACGTGTTACCTGGCAGTTTCAGCCCACTGGTCGGATGTAAGTGATGTAATAAATGTATTAAGTCGCCTATCCAACTCAGATAAGTGTCCATGCTCGTATCATGCTCATTAAGGCCTGTGACACGACCGTGTTTGTTCAGGCTGTATGCAGGACCGGAGGTGGATATCTGGAGCAGTGGAGTTATCCTGTACGCGCTGCTATGTGGAACGCTTCCGTTCGATGACGATCATGTGCCAACACTTTTCAAAAAGATCTGCGACGGCATCTTCTTCACACCGCAGTACCTGAACCATTCGGTTATCAGCCTGCTTAAACACATGCTGCAGGTCGATCCCATGAAGAGAGCCACCATCAAGGAGATCCGGTGAGTGAGAGCTTACATTCATCGCACCAGAGTTATCAAAACAACGTATAGACACGGAATATAAATCAGCCTCTGAGGTTTAACATTACAGACGTGTGATTGATGTAGCGTAATTATATTATCATATTTATATGTAGCATAATTATAATTTGCAAACCAATATAATAATTAAACCAATAACCATAATTATAGTTTGTAAACCAATTTCTGTGCAACTTATAGGGTGTTTGATCAAAATAGAGGTGATTTATTCTGTTGTAATTCTCTGTGTGAGATTGTAATAACACTCTTGTCTCTTTTTGTGTAAACACAATTGTGCAAAGTTTATAATCAGTCGTACCACTATAGAGATTTCTTATCGTAGCTAATCCAGCATGGATTTTAAATATGACAATAGTCGTAACAGGTGCCACAGCGTTAAGATTAAAATACTAACAACAAAACAACACATTTTGAAATCGTAATTTCCATCTCAATGAATCTTCGTTTTCTTTATAGGGAAGATGAGTGGTTTAAGCAGGACCTTCCTAAATATTTGTTTCCAGAGGACGCCTCTTATAGCACCAATATGATCGACGAGGAAGCACTAAAAGAAGTGTGTGACAAGTTCGAGTGCACCGAAGAGGAAGTGCTCAACTGCATTTACAGGTTTGTGCAGGTTCTAATCGAATCGGATCATATATGGAAAGTTTCAATCGCTCTCAATTGTTTTTTAAAAATGTATTTATTTACAGTCGTAACAACCAGGACCCTCTAGCAGTAGCTTACCACCTGATCATAGATAACCGTCGCATCATGAGCGAGGCCAAAGACTTCTACCTAGCCACAAGCCCCCCCGACTCCTTCCTGGATGATCTGCCCGCGCATCACTTTGCCAAACCTCACCCAGAGCGAGTGCCGTTCCTGGTGACCGAAACTCAGTCGCCACGACCACGTCACACCCTGGATGAGCTCAACCCCCAAAAGTCCAAGCATCTGGGGGTCCGGCGAGCCAAGTGGCACCTCGGCATCCGCAGCCAGAGCAGACCTAATGACATCATGAGTGAGGTCTGCAGGGCCATGAAGCAGCTCGATTACGAATGGAAGGTGAGCTAGAAGATAAATGTTATTATGTATAATGTTAAAATGAAGTTCCAGACTTTCATTTATCTGATAAAGGCTTAGAGACTATTCTGCTATTTCTGGTATCTGGTAATTTAAGCTCTAGATCTAGACCGTTAGACAGACTGATAGACGGACGTTTTAGATCAAAGGGAATTAAACTGATCATTTAACTGCTAAGAAATGTGCCACACTTTAAACAGCAGAGGGCACTGCCTCTTGGCTTAGACCAAAAATAAAGGGCATTTATTGTTCGCACAGACACAATTTAATCACAAATTAAGTATTTTACTTGATTTCTTTTCTAAAGTGAGAGTAAAAGGGACACTTGGTCAGAATACATCTTTAAGACACTGGATGGAGTAAATTGTTACATCATTACATCCGTTCAGTATCGTTACATCCCTAACGTTCACTCGTCGTCATGGTTTGTTGGTATGACTGTTTTTGTACCAGAATAACAGTAACTGCAGGCGGTCGTGTCCTGGTACTTAGAGAAAAGAGCTTACGGTCGCTCTTTATGAATCCACAATCTGGTGCTAGATCGTAAGATAAAGTGTAAAAATCTTAAATAAGTAAATCGATCTCCAAAACTGTTTATTTGAACAGGATTTGGATCGATGTGATGTGAACTTCTGCTACGTCAAAGAATTGTAAAAAAAAAAACTGATATTTATCAGGAAGTTTGTATTTGTTGAACTTTAACCTTCTCATTTGCGTCAGAGACGAACAGGTTCTGGGGTCGACTCCTCTCATCGATCCAAAAATACCCACCTAAGCAAAAACCTCGAAACCATAATTGTGGTTGGACAACAAAACCCCCACCACGAGGACGGTCACGTTGCAAACGAGTATCACAGAGATACAATCTTGTACGTTTAACAATACACACAACTTATCTAGGGAGAAGATTTCTGATCTCAGGAGGTCAGAGATCATTAGCTAGTTTGTTAGCTGAAGTGGTCGCTGCCCAGTGATTTTGCTTTAAATGATGTCTCGTTCGAACATCGCCATGACGATATGCACAATGCAGGATGTGTGATGTCATATGTCAACACACAATAATCCATCCGGATGTATTTTTGAACGGACCAGTGGCTCTGTATGATCAGTCCTGATGGTGTAACCTACTAGTTAAATCTCAGCATTATAGTTTAGTGTGAACACACATATACACACATCCAGACTCCAGTAAGTTAAATATGATGAGTATGTAAAAGTTCACTTAGTTAAAGTAACCACACTTAAATGTCTGTGTGCTCTGGTTGTGCTTCTCCCAGGTTGTGAATCCGTATTATTTACGTGTCAGAAGAAAGAATCCGGTCACAGGAATGCAGTCTAAGATGAGCCTGCAACTTTACCAGGTGGACAGCAGGACTTATCTCCTGGATTTTAGAAGCATAGATGGTAAAGTGAACATATTTCCGCTTCTATTAGAGTTTTAAACTTCCTTTGATAGCAAATCTGACCCCCAAAAAACTCGTTGTTTTTGATGGTCGAGGGATAAAATGTCCCAAATTGGTGGCATCCAACTTCTTTTCACACAGGGTCACATCTGCATTATGGGGACCTTCTGCATTTGGGGTCAAAATGTGAAACTCCAATGTAAATACAGCAACTATATAAGACCAGTTCTGTTTTGCTTGTGTAACAGTATGTTTGTGTTTGATTACACACACGCACACACACACACACACAGGCACTATTGCTTTTGTTTTTTAAACTCACTTCTCTTTCGGAAACCAGTGATTCTTTAGTGGCTACTAAAGTTACTAGGCTAGAGATCAGAAGGTCGCCGGTTCAAGCTCCACTACCAACAAATTGCCATTGTTGGACCCCTGAGTAGGGCTGTCCACAACCAAGGATTTTGCTGGTCGACCAGAGGTCGTCATTTACTTCAACTAATCGACTAATAGT
>JAOTRQ010061519.1:0-13514 GCA_028565875.1 Hoplisoma paleatum
AGTTGGGATATGCGAAGAGAAACATTTTGTTGTACTGTACACCTGTATATGTGTAATGACAAATAAAATTTGAATTTTAAATTTAAACTAAATAGAAATTTAAAACTGAATTAAGAAGAATTGATTAGATTACAAAGATCTTTCTGTAGACAGGGTCATGTGACTATGGTCGTGATGTGACAACCACATTTATTCATTCTCTCCCAGCTAGAGGCGATTTAGATCAGCTGAACTACTTTCTAATGAAATCTGAGACCATATTCCACTCGTGAACACTCAGAAAGCAGAAGAAATCTGTTTATGATCGGATTATCATTACGGATGGAGATGTGCTCACTCAAAAGTAGGAAGATGATACATCATTTATGAAACCACAGATGTTAACGCAGAGTGAGACAATATTGATCCCTCTAATAATTTTTTTTTCACCCCACCACTCACAAAAGCTCATGAACAGATTTACATTCCTCATATATCTTTATAACTAATACTGCTTATTACATTTGGTGTGGTCATATACCTCGAGCCAGCATAACATTCCAAGCAATGGCAGATGAAGTGAAAAAGATCTTCTATTAGTAGGGGGGATATATTAACAAACCAGGTGAACATTTTATCCACAAAGCGTAAGGGTTCGAACACAATATGTGGAAGGTGTCATAATGTCATAATGTCCCGGTCACGCATTGTTTATGACAAAATAATAATGAAAGCAGGCAGCACTGTGGCTAAGTGGCTAGCACTTTCACATCACTGCAGGAAAGCTCTGGGTTCGATCCCCTGATGTAGTAGCCGGGGTCCTTCCTATATGGCTATTCCTCATATAGGAAGGGGTCCTTCCTATATGAGATACCGAATTACCATATTTACTCACTTATTAAAAATTTACTGTTAATTTCTAATGACATACCTATGAATGTATGTGTATGTGTATCTGGCCTGACTCAAGACTTCCAACCCATCCACGTTGTTTCCGTGTCTTTTGTACAGATTGAAAAACTGAAATAAGTCCTGATTGAATAAGTGGTTAATGTAAGCAAAAGTATTTTCATATTATTCATGTTCTAAGTCTGTGAGCTCACTTAGCTTTGGTGTAGTTATTACATTTAATAAAGAGGAGTGGTTGATTGTGTATGCTATTTAATCTCTTCAAAATAAATTGCAATAGCAATAAAAAGCTTAGGTGTTGCCGTCAGTCGACATTGCTGTGTACATACCAAGCAAAGAAAAAAAATGCTCCCCAGACTTATAATAATCATAAGTTATGTAACCACAGTGATTCCTTAGAGAACTTAATTTCTTGCAGCAACTCGCAGCAATGTTAAGAATTTCCTTTGTAAATAACATATTTGTTTAAGCTTAGAAATACAAACTTTCCCTGTTATCATTCATACACTACAAAGTGTAAAGTTTGAATGCATAAATAACGAACCCCAACGTGTCAGAATACCTGTTTTCCATTACTGTATATAAAAAGTAGCTGGAATGAAGAGAAGTGAGAGCCGATCTCTCACCCGGGTGATAAAGGAAAGACAGTACTGTAATTAAAAGTGCACTTTCTGCTGTGAGCCTCTTAAAAGTGGCTCGTGAATCTTCTTTTGGCTCCTGTTAGAAAGATCTATGGTTCTTGTGAAATTTTTACTTTCCTTTTCTTTCCTCCAAACACTGGCTTTATAAATCACATTGATGTTAGTCTGAAAAGCATCTAATCTGGTGCACTCTCATTTATGTCGAAGTAACAATATCTTCCGAGAATGGACACTGTGTGGTCAGAAGTATGTGGGCACACAATAAAATTAATCATAGCTGAGCAGGACGAAATTTACCCGACCGTTTTGATGACCATCCAAGGACAAATGCGCCAACAGTAACAGATTTAGGAACACACCTAGACACATTAGATTTAGCATAAAATTTTAATTAACAGGGACGTGGTCATGTGATTGTAAGAGGATGATTTGCTGAACGATAAAAGATGATAACATGATCAACACTGATTACGTTTGGCATGGTGTTTATTGGCACTGGCCATAGATCAGTGTATCTGTTCAAAAAGGAAACCCACACAAAAGATAAGACTAGGATGAGACCCAAAGATGTGGATAATGAACCAAAAACAATTTATTTACAAACCACAAACTAAAATGGTCGAGAGATGTCCATTTTATTGGACAAACACTACAGAAGTTCACTGGACGTTTCCGTGAAGAACTGTAACCGTCGAGACACAGCAGTGACCTGGACGCGTGTTCCAGTTGTTCCAGTGGTTTAGCTCCTCACCTGAAGCTGTCAATATCTTTTCTGATTGTGTGATGTCTGTGCAGATCACAACGAGGTGAAGAAAAGTAAGAACCCTCTCCGAGCCAGAGACAATGTCCGAGTGCTGATCTGCATCGAGTCTCTGTGTCATCGATACACGTGAGTATTTTTTCTTCTAATTCATTCTTCTCAACTGTTCTTTCCTTTCACCACAACTGTTCTTTCCTTGCAGTTTTGGAAAATAGTTGTCAAGCCATTGTAATTTGGCCCTTGTCAAACATTTGATCCTAAAATCAAATCAAATCTAAATCAATCTAAAATCACCCATATTCCAGCTTCTAACATCAACTTTAAAAATAAAATGCAATTCTAATATAACCCACCCACTAACATATGCTGTAATTTGATTGATATTGCTTGTCAGTGGTCATAATGTTATGCCAAGTACCAATAACGTGATTAATGCCCATAATGAAAAAAGGTGAAGACTTTATGTAAATAACGAGAAGTTACAACACTTGCTGGTGAAAAAAGTTTTTACTGGCCATGAAAGATTATAAAACCCAAATAGTCAAGAGCTCCACTTCATCCAGCATCCAGCTTAAGTGCAGCGACACGACCAGTGGCTCTATCACTACACTTTTATACACACGTCTAGTAAAACTGGAGATGTTTAAATAACAGTTAAATGTGGACGTGACTTCTGTTTGGTTCTGGACGTCCATGCGGCGAGACCTCGGTACTGCTGTAAACCCAGAGACAGGCAGTGGGTGGGGAAATAAAAATCAAAACAGACACAACAGTAAGAGACGTTTAGAGTCGAGATTTATCATTCAAACATTCAACAAAAAAAGGTCTTGTCAGTTTGGATGCAGTTCTAACGCTCACTTTTTACTTTGGAGTCTGATAACATTCTGTGCTGCTGACTTGTGTTTACACAGGACACGGTATAAAATGGGTTGTAAGCCAGTTAGTTTATGTGGCATATGGGCACATGGTGATTCCAGAGGCCCCCGAATAAATCCTTGCATCAGAATGCATTATGTTGATCACTAGGATTCATGAATTTCACTCTGGCATCCATCCATCCATTCCTAAAGCCCCCCACTTACCCACCCACCAACCAACCAACCAACCAACCAACCTACCATTGCCCCCACGTCTCCAGCTTTAGTCAACTCTCTTTTCTACCATCTCTTTTCTTCTCTGCACAAAGCTTGGCTTTTTTAAAGCCTAGATCTGTTGACCCATTAACCCAACATGTGTGGCGTGATTACTCTCGATATATATGTGGAAAAACACTGGCTGGAATTATCTATGCCAGATGCTCTTCTTGACACAGCCTTCCTATATATCCGGGCTTGTGATAGGCAATATAGTGCACTGGTGTATGCATCTTGGTGGCTAGGACAATTCTTTAGCTCCACCTAGGTGCATGAGCATGGCTGTGCATGGGTTTACTCTGGGTGCTCTGTTTTCCTCCGAGCGTCCAACAACATGCAGGTAGAGTCAACTGGACATATTAAATTGTCCATGACTGTGTTTGATATATGAATGATGGCTTAGTGGTCAAGGCACTGCGATAGAGATCGGAAGGTCCCTGATTCAAACCTCACACGTTTTGGGCCCCTGAACAACCCCCTTTGCTCAAAACGGTCCTCCAATGTACGGTAGTTGGAAGTTGCTTTAATAAAGGTGTCTGCTAATTGCTAAAGATTAATACAGTATGTCAGTGATGGATTAATGTGATGGATTAATGGTTACGGTAGACGGTAGAGATCATAAGATTGCTGGTTCAGGCCCCACTAGTCTGTCAAGTATGTATCTAATGTGTGAAACCTGACTTTAAAATTATAATAAACAAACATTTACACATTGCATACAAACTCTCTCTATTTCACCCACGTATCCAAGCTGTGAGTGAGCACAATACCCAGCTCAAAACTGCTCCATCATCACCGGGGTGTTTCTGAGCAGCAAAATGTCACAGCTTTCTGAGGAATGCTTTACGATATCTGATATGTATAATTACATCGAGCATTTGCCGTGATTCTGTTTGTCGACCTCTCCGAGTCAGTTCTGGCGGTTTGGAGTATGTGTTGTCAGACAATGTCAACCCTGTAACAAGCCCATGTGGGAAACATCTTTGCTTATAACAGCAATTTTGGTAAGAAAGTCAGTCGCCTGGATAATTTTCTCTCATGTTTTCATTATGGCCGAACGCTCTGTATTGACTGTCTCTCCACAGACCGCATCCACATCTTCATAAATTCAAGCATGACCCCGAACTCGCTGGGATACATGGCTGGTGATGAAAATTAGTATTTCTCTGGGGCTCCGTTCAGAATTAAAACCATGTGGATTTTCTTTGAGCGGTTTTGGCAACTCCAGACTCGTCATAAAAGATATCGAACTGAAAAAGAAGTGGAAAGAAAAAGTTCCAGTGAAGATAAATCTCTGCAGACGGAATCATTAGCTGTTTGTATGTATTAGTGGAGTCGAGCTAGTGCGTGGTCAATAAAAGTGACCGGTCTGCCGATGCCAGTTTCTCTTTAACCAGGTTTTATGGGCTGTAAATCGTGTCGTCTATTCCAGCCAGTGCGGAAGCAGCGTGGCATTTCCTGTCTTAAACTGGGGTCGGTGTTTCAAACGAAATGTCCTCGAACATTCAGCGTTGTCCAGTCACCGTGGAAAACTTTGTTCTTTTGATTTCCACGTCCTGGAGGTGGTTTTAAATATTGACTCGTCGTTTGGGGATTCTTCATTTTTTTATTGTGTCATATTTTTCCAGTCACAAAAAATAAACAATGGAATTAAAAAGCTAATAAGTTTTGTTTGGTAGGCAGCCATGGCCTGATGGTTAGAGAACTAGGCTTGTGATCGGAAGGTTGCCAGTTCGATTCTAAGAGTCCACAGGTCATGGCTGAAGTGCCCCAGAGCAAGGCATTTCTGAACCTTTGATCTAAGAGCAAACTGGTGCTAACCTATTGGTGGAAACCCACATTATATAAATATGTATCATATGTATCATAACGTGATGCTCCCTCATTATAACATGAGCAACATGACCACATTGAAGCCATTTTAACTTGAAACTTACTGTATACAACATTATTCTTTAAATAAAACCTTTTTGTCCCTAAAAGTGACTTTAATACACCGAGGCCAATGAGATGCAACCTGAGCTGAGCTATTTCTTCTTGTTTATTCTTGCACATGATTTTATGGCAAAAAATAAGATCCAGATAGCAGTAGATTCTGTGCCAAAGAACTTAATAACCGGTCATTATGGTGCAAAGTGGATATATCCGATTTCTTATTTCTAAATTCTTATGACAACTTTAAAAGTTCATTATTCATTATTTGTCTAAAGTTGTTCAAAGTACTGTTCTTATTTCTTAAATCTTTACTCTTAAATGTATGAAATGTATGTGTTTTAAATAAATGTAGAAAATATGGATTATAAGATGCTCCAGTTCTGAACTGTTTTCCTTAAGAGCAGTGAGAGAATCGGTCATCGGTTATCATATCAAGCTTTTATTAAAATAATAAATTTAAAGTATAAGCCCAAGAAACTAAGAAATGTAGATATGTTGTTTTAATATTTATTTTAAAAAATTGTAATACTATAAAAATGTTAATAAATCAGTTGTTTTTTAAATAAGTTAATATTATGAAACTGATATTTAGACGTCTTTGAATAGTATTCGATCTTTTGCATACATAATCTTATAACAACATTTCCCAAATTCATACTTTGGTCCTCATGAACTAAGAGCTACTTTGACATGATAGCTGGTTCTTCTCGTTTTTCCTTCAATATGCAGTTTTGTTTTACAAAGAATTAATTTTAAACCGAGTAGGAAGTATTTTTACAGATAAAACTCTTGCACCAAATTGAATCATTTTTTTCTTATTAATTCTGAGTTATTTTGATGTTTGTGCAGGTCTTTGGAGATGATTGTTGGCTTGGAAAGTAACAGCAAGATATTTACTGTGTATGTTCATGGACTGCTGGAACTTCAGGTGAATAACTTTTGGTTTTTAAATATAAAAAAGGGTGACGGTGATGTTATCGAGAAAGACACCAGAAGTCGTACAGACTGATATAAAGAATTGTTGCTTGTTTTAATCCACGTACACAGAGCAGCTTTATTATATATTACATATATACACACATACTACTAAACACACTGGGAGAACATGCAAACTCAACATAGAACAGGGTCACCCCATATGGGAATTGAAGCCTATCATTCACATTTCTTTTACTTTTACTTTCAGTAATTCCCCGGTCAGACAAACACATAAATAGGTAAATAAGGTCTTTATTTTGACTAGATTTAATATTGATATTTTTGTTCCATTAGGCCGGCCAGTACACCTCTGTGTTTGTGGACAACGCAGCAGGAGCTTCAATCACAATACAGAATGGCTCAGATTTCATGGGCATGCTTTTGGGCGTATAGCCATCCTTTCTTTTCTTTCCGTTTAAGACTGCTTTGCTTTTGGATTAACATCCAGAGCTGCAT
The DNA here is from genome assembly GCA_028565875.1 of Hoplisoma paleatum. Classification (NCBI taxonomy): domain Eukaryota; kingdom Metazoa; phylum Chordata; class Actinopteri; order Siluriformes; family Callichthyidae; genus Hoplisoma; species Hoplisoma paleatum. The sequence goes on from JAOTRQ010061519.1 coordinate 6,792, forward strand.
ATCTATCGGACGTGATGGGACAACAAGAGACTGTTCATGCAGAAGTTTCCATATGATAAAACTGATCCACTGTGCTGATGGACGTTGAGCCTCATTACGGCTCTGGTAATGACGGTATGATGGAATATTTATCACAGATTGAGTTGAAAACAGAATGTGGATCCTTCTTAGACAAAAGCAACATTTTATACTGGTGTATACGATATAAAAAAGAATTTATTTTGTGATACGTATATAAGCTAAGTTAGATGTATGCTATGACTACAAGCGTCATGTGTATGTTACTGATTCATTATTTGTAAATGTTATTGTACTGCTATTACACCACATTCTGTTTACTGCTGTGAGAGAGTGAAGACATCACTTCTTACTTTCTGCATTATAAATACAAGCCTAATGTCATGGAAAGCATTCAGAACATGTTAAATACAGCTTTGATCTGTAATTGCTCACAAGTACTGTATCTGTACCTCAAGTATGGCAATAATACATATTAGCAGCATTGTAGTTACATCTCGGTCCTTTTCTTCACATTTAAATCACTAATTCTCTGTTTTATTAAAACACATTGTAGTTTTTCAGATTGCTGATGTGATGAAAACGTTCTTTAAAATGTCCTCCCTCCATTGTTGTCCTAGTTCAGCGTTTCATGTGTACAGGAATTAATTCATTGTCCAAAAATGCCGTTTTGCTGCTACTACTAAATGTGAGAGAAATATAAGCAAGATAACACTTTCTATGAATACTGCATACATATTAATAATCGATAATAAATATTGTATGATGCACAAAGTACATCTAATAATGTATGGCTTACGTTTTTACAAGTGCTTTGAAGAACAGTTCCCGTACCTCGACTTGTAATGCATCGTAATGTACAGGATACGTTGAAACGACATAAAAATAATGACATCACATCGGGTCATTACACAGATAACATGTACATGATTGATGCTGTCCAGATCCAGTAGAGAGTTAATAGACATATGATGCGAGACTGAAACAAATTGTGCATGAAATGAAGCACTGTAATATTTTACTACCTTCAGCTGAATATTTACACCATGAACAAAGATTTTATCATAGTTTGGTATAAGCGTGTTGCCAGAGCACTGATTTAATTGTCCCCTCTTTGCTCTTTTAAATATATCGAGTCATTCAGTAGTGAAGATTAAGATCAATAGCACATTAATAGTGCACAAGGCATCATGGGTAAATTTAAGAACGATTTCCATAATTTCCAGTGCTGTCTAGGACTAAATGCATTTTCGTATCACGTAATATATTACATACTGTGTGTAAACAATGTAAAGTAAAGGAATTTCATAAAATAAATAACTAAATAAAGCAATATTAATGAGCCACTAGCACATCCACTAGCTAAAATTGTAAATAATTCTGGTGAAAACAATTAAATATCTTTATTTATCTTTATTTTGGTAAAGGTGTGGAATGTGAAGTATAATGTGACTTAACTGTCAAATATGTTAATCCATTTTCCTATTGAAGTTGGATCAGTAAAAAATACTCACCTTTTTACTTGTCATTACAGACACGGATCATCAAGGTTTTAAAAGTAATAATTGATTGTGCCTGAGAAATTTCCAACTTTTTTGAGGCTTAGAAAAGTTTAAAGTTAAACAAATTTTCATTTGAGGTCTGAATACTTTGTGAATAAGATTTCATCCCAGGGTTAGTTTACTTCATTTATTTGCTTAAACTAAATTTCAAATATGATCTGAGATTAATAACTTTAGACACTGTTTTTTGTTATTGAAGTTGCTTTAAGCTTTATAAACCTTGTGGACTCAATTACAATACAATACTACAGAGTTATAAGTGGTTCGTGTATTTATTCATTCTGGATCAAAGTAAAGTTAATCATCGTGTTGCCTCACAAAAAGAAGGTGCTGGGTTCCATCCACAGAAGATTTCTCTAAGACTGCAAGTGATGCTCAGCTTCCTCTAAAATGCCAAAAATTAAAGGGTCAAATATGAACAGTTGCGTTATATTTCATTGACGATTTCGTTTAGAATCAATTGGACCGGCTATTGTTAGCTTCTCATACATTCCTGTACCATTGATGCATTTTCCCGTAGAAGCGGAGTGTCTATTCCCTTTAATGAGACTGCATGCAACTTTTTTTTCGTTGCTTAGAAATTCGCAGACCATTGTATAGATGCTATGATTTTGTTCTGCCCCTGGACAACAACGTCTCTGGGGAAGAATGGAGCGGTGGGCGGGTCTGGATGTAAAAATGATTGAAGGATCAGATGAAAGGCTGAATCCCATTTTTGTTTACAGCCATTGTGAGATCTGCATGTCATAATCACTGTGATGATTTATGAAGTAAACCGACAATGAGCTTCCTCTCTTTGGAAGCAGCTGCCGGTTCAATCCCTAGATGGGAGCTTGTATGTTATCCCTTCTTATGTCTGTGTGAGTTCATTGTGGGTGCTCTGGTTTTCCTTCCAACAGTATGAAATGACATAGTGAGAAATAAAAGAGATAAATTAGAGACACCAAATAATCCATGAGTGTTAGTAATACTATGATGAATTTGTGTATTCAGTATAAGGTTAATAATGTAATGTAAGATGGTAATTAATCTTTTCTGTTATAAACTGTCTGACACACCAGAGCCAATCATCAGCAAGGTGTCCGCATACTTTTTGTTCAATTTTGTCCATAAAAATCTTTAATTTTACATTCACACTGCAGAAAAGTAGTGAATTATCTTCTGCAGTGTGGTGAATGCATTTGCATTGCAAATATACGAATGCCTTAAATACCTGGGTAAGCAGTTTCAGCTCTGCCAAGCTGAACATGACCACCCACCCGTGCAAGACAAGACTTCCAAAATCTAATCTTCCACTGTAGTCTGGAACCCTTTAAAAAACTTCATCATTTGTTTCGTCTGTCGTGTCACAACAGATAATAATGAAGCCAAAGAATTTAAATGAATTTCACTTATTTTTCCATGATGAGACCAGAAATGTGATTACCGTTTCATGTTCCACATGATTTGTTTATACCAGCACGCTAACACATTTACATAATAAAAGTAATTGAATACCTTAAAGATCTACATGGCCAAAAAGATCTAGACCTCAATAGCTTGCTGGACATCCAATATAGCAGCCACTAATCTTTTAGATTTGTCACATTACTAATGTACTAACATTTACACGTATTACAGTATTTACACCTATTATATTTTCTGTATAAATAAAAAGAGCCTATGTTAAATAAAATAGTTTAATTTAATATACAGTAGTTACACTGTTACCGTTATATTACTTTTTGTGCAGGATGTAACATAATAGATATATAGCATGTATATTATATTTAATAGCATGAAGTCTACAAAAGATGTAGTCATTGGGTCCTGGCATTACAAAATTTACACATTAAGGGTACTGACAATTTCGTGACCATTTCTGCACACTTGACCCCTGCCATTTTAAAATTAAAGCTAATTCTTGAAACCTTACTCACACAGGATGGGATGGCAAATATTGCCAGCCTTAAATACCCTTAAATACTCTCGGGAAAAACCAGTCTGGGTTGATTGCTTGGATTTTATTTAAAAAAAAAAAAGTATTGCTTGAGACTCACTGAAATGCTTATTTGTGAGATATTGTAACGTGTTAAACAAAAGTGTTTGAGTTCGAATCTTTTGGCCCAGTTGTTATAATCTCTAATGTAGGGTGAATCATTCTATAGCGTTAGTGATCGTTAAAATATATTCTAGCATTGTTTACATTTAGAAGATTCCGTCATCCAAAGCCCAACTCACATTACAGCTTACAGTCTGAGCAATCAAGACTTAAAAGCGTTGCTCAAGAGTCCAACATCAGAAACCTAGACCAGCCACCTTCTAATTCGTCCAGTTTATTTTACTGGAATTCAAAGATTTATGTAAATGCTTCGTCTAAATAACATCCAGCTATTGACTTTAGGCTAAATGAGACAACGTGCATTACAAGTCTAAAGAATAAAACAATCTCGTTAACCAGGTATGGTAAGCCAAGTGATTCATGCTATGACACTCATTACACAAATCCCGACATCCCAACGCATGTCCGAGCCAGTCTGTCAATGTTCAAGATGCCATACAAGATAAACCGATGCTTGCTACATAGCTTTGGCTTTTAATTGTGTGATGCATTTAATAACAACTATGTGAGCATGCTGCGACTTATGCACTTTCCTCTGTGTGTAGGGTATGCCGTCTGCCAAGGCACTTGCGAAAGCCAAAGCATGACAATGTTCACTGACAGGAATTTCCCATCGCTTCACTATCAGCATCAGACTAGCTGAGTGATCCCAATTACCTCCTGCTGAAAACGCTAAGAGCAGCTCTGCCCCCATTTTGGAGAAGTGACGTCATGTTTATGAAAGATCTCTTTGTGTTTTGCTGAGGTTCCTTTATGACCGCTAAAAAGGATAGTCAGATATTTACATGCTGTAAACATAAATGTAGTTATTAGTCTTAATTGTTTTATGCAGAAAGTTATTTAAAGTGATGCCACGATTCTAATTGTAAAATATATATAATTTCAATCAAACAATGCAAAATAAAATAAAATTATAGTGTCTATTTGTGTCTTGAAAGGCACGTTTTCAAAATTCCTTTTTTTGTATTATTATTAAGGCCAATTTATACTCCAAGTCGACATGTCGCAACAAGCCTCTGTGTCACCTGACATGCACCACCAAAATTTTGTACTGACAGGTCTAAACGATGCAAACCGCAACACAAACCACAATGGTGTGTACGCTTGTATATAAAGTATTTGCTCTCTACATATGATGGTGATTGATGTCTACGATGTTGCATTTTTTTGTTTAGTAAAAATTTAAGATTTGTCCACGCAGTTGAATCGAAAGGTAGACATTATGTCATATAGCATCGTGTACAACACTGATGATGCGCAGGAATGTCTAAATAAATGTCTCATTATAACTGCTGAAAAATACATTTTCCTCTAATGTCTGAGGAAATCAAAGGTTGTTTATTTCTATTATTTATTCCCACCTTTGATAGCTTTCTGGTCAAAGACAAAAGCTAAACATCAGAACAAATATGCACCTTTTACTTTGCAAATAAAAAACTGCAGCGTTCTCATCACCGATAATTTTAGACATGCCAAGTCCCTAAAGACTGCTCCAAATTTCCTTTTTTCAGCACCTCCAAACATGGCCACCTGCAGGGATGGGGGTAGACAGAGAGGCTCTTTGGCTGGCGACGTTAAACCCCTGTATATTATGTTTTGCGCATGCTTTAGATTTTTTCACAGAGACCCATGTTACTCTAAACAGCTCGTCACCGACAGTCTAAGCCGAAACCAGCCGACTCCAAAACAGAGCTGTTACCAGTGCTGTTAGTGTCTCACGCTGGGGAAATGATGAGTCAAATTTGGATGGTCTTATCAGTTCATAACTGTAATATCTGACAGAACAGCTGTAAGCTTGTGTAACAACTTTTTCCTTGCTCTCAGCATGGCGTTATTACATGTTAATGATGGTGATTTAGGGTTACTAATAAAAAATATATATGGTCGCTTTGGTGGAGTGACTGCTGATTACTGACCAAATTGATCTCTAGGGTGGACTGGCGCTGGGCATGTTCAGGTTTTATTTCTGCTCCATACTTTGTGTGTCTGGGTCGCACTGAACCAGGTCTAGCATAAACCTGACCTAAAATAATTAGTTTGGGAGATGTACAGTTGTACTAAATGTACTAAATATGTTTTCTATTTTAGATTACAAGTAGACACCTTTTGCACATTTCACCACCATCAGAGATGCTGAGCATTTGTTGAATGATTTTCTTTCATTCTGCAGTCCAACTCATCCCAACTCATCATAACTTGATTTAGGCCAGAAGATTAGACCGGCCTGATCATCTCACACAGCATTTCATTTCTGGTTAAATGTTGCTTTAGTTATACAAAGCATTAAATGTGTAAGTGTGTCTAAAAATTTGCAAGGGAATTGTAACTGAATATGATTTATGATATGAATTATAATTTGTAATTTGATGGCTTGGTTTGGTTTGTGTAGAACTTTTACTAGTAGGTCTAGCACTAGCATGACTGAAAATCTGAGATTCTCAAGACATTCCCTCATCCTTCAACAGACCATTACACGTACATTGGAGCACTATCGGTCCTCTTTTGTTATTGATGTCCTTGCATGTAACACCTTATTCAACCCACCTCCAAGAAGTGATTCTGTCTCTTACAAGCCAGCATGGTCAAACAAAAATGCGTAAGCATAGTCATTCTAGTGCTAGAAGGTCCTAGATTCAATCTTCAGATAGGGCTGTTTGGGTCCAGTCTGTGTGGAATTTACAGTTTATTTAAAAAATTTAAAAAACGTAGAATAATGTTGCCAGATTGGATGTTTTTTAGCCATTTGGTTCAAATTTGGTAAAAGACATACTAAACCTTATCGACATGTCCTGTGTTGTTTGGCAAGGTTTCATGCTTTTTGGATGAAAACCGTTGTTGCAATCTGGCAACACCAGTGTTGAAACACATACTTATTACTTAATTTTAATTGTGGAAAATGTATGTGCGTTCGTGCACTTGAAAAATATGTCTTGCTCTCTACATTGTTGTTTACATTATGCACCATTATTAAGTGACAATTTTTGCCCCCATATACATTTTATTGGATCTAGTTATTTGGGGCAATATCGACAGATACTGACT
>JAOTRQ010061541.1:0-23916 GCA_028565875.1 Hoplisoma paleatum
AGAGAGAGAGAGAGAGAGAGAGAGAGAGAGAGAGAGAGAGAGACTCAGTTTAGCTCTACCAAGCTACCACTAAAGGACTCTTGAGCTGAGCTCTAAAATTGGTCTGCTCTAGTTGCATCTTGTAAAGTATCATAATCTTTCAGATCCCACCTATTATCAAAGCAACTTTAAAATTTGTTTTGGTTTCTAACTGAAACTAAACAGAACACATACCAGATCACCAACCCCTTTCTACCATTTAAGTCTAGATGCCCATCTAGATAATAGCACCATTTTACTGTGAAATATTAGTTTTTTATTAAATAATAATGATAGTAATATGATTCTAGTTTGTTCGGCAGCTTGGCTAGCAATTTTATGACAGCCCAGGAGCAGAGAATGTTAACAGCTTAGCTCAACAGTGTCTGCATGGCAAAGCTGGGATTCAAACCCTCAATCTTATAATTGATCGTTCCAAGCGCTACCCACTAGGCCTCCACTGTCCCAGGTGTAATGTTCTGGAAAATGTGTTGCTGGCAAAACTTCTTAAAAACAACTGTTGATGGAAGGCTACTGTTAGTGTTGGAAAGAGGGGAAAAAACCTCACATGACTACGGTGTACATGACTGCTGCAGCTGCTGCTGTGGCATCCAGACTCCTGGAATCATGATTTGGCCATCGGTGCTTCGTCATTTTCGGTGTGCTGACGGCAGCTTCTGCGCCTGTCTGGCACGCCAATAATGGAAAGCAATCTGCTGTGAGTGTTTAGATATGGATATGGTTTGTCCAAGGTAATTAGCTTCGGCTAACTCGGGGGATCGAGTCCGAGGCAGTAAAATAACTGGAAGAGACAGATGGTGGGAAGCCTCATCTCTCCGCTCTGCCCTTAGTCCGTGACCACAACCACCATCAATTCTATAACAAATTGGAAAGGTTCTCATGCGGAATAAGCTTTAATATGTTAAGAAATGAAGCGTAATTAAATTTGACACAATAACTCCGCGGTAACTGTATTCACTTTTGTGATTGTTTATCTACTTCTAATTTCCTTCTTTTAAAGAATGGAAACATATTGTATTTATTTTAAGGCTCATTTAATCTTTGGTGTTTTATTTTCACTAGTGGAATTACATTTATTGTTATGATTGTTTTTGTTGCAGCTTCTTACGTCTCCTAGAGCTTAGACTGCATTGTGTATTTTTAAATAGAATTCTCTTTTATTTAAAATCAGCCGTTAGCAAAATGAAGTACTACTTACTTTGTCTGTTGCTAGATTTAGCAAATCAGAAACAGATATTCCAATTTATTCTTGAAAGACTGGGAGTCCAAGACTATGGTTTGGCCATCACTGTTTATCACTGGGTTTTGTGTTTGTTTGATTGTACGCCGTGTTGTTCTGAACCAAACATACCCTTTGGATTATGACCAAAGTCATAAAAGCTGTCTGTCGCATGCTTTTGGCTGGATGTAGCTTAACTTGACATACGTACCCCACAGCCATGACATATAAAAATAGTGAAGATTGTCACATGCTGTACACAAGCAGTGCTTGGCAGAAATTCCTGCTGCTCCATTATTGCTGCTGTAAACCTCTTTGCTGCCTCCTGGGCCAGCTTTTTCTTGTCCTTTCTTCAGGTTTAGAGAGACTGCCACTGTGCTACTACATTTTAACCACTTTGGTAATATTCCGTCTGATTCTGCTGATTGACACTTCAGACAATGAAAAACTTTGCTGGTTTGTAAGAGTTTTGAGAATTGTAGCAGAGAATCTCACACAATTAACCTCGTGCTAGTTGAAATAATTGGGTAAGGCAGGCTGTAGACTCTTTCCACAATTTCTAATTTATTAATTATTATTTCAATTTGATTAATTACAATTTCTAATTATTAATCAAATTAATGAAAATCCTTTTCATTCCACATAAGTAAAAACTTAACTTACCGCATTGTAAAAAGATTTTTAATTTGGCCCAATTCTGTAAAAAACGTCAACTTTGGCAACCAGGAATAGCGCCAGTAGCGTCAAGTGTACAGCCGGGTATATAGTCTAGCGTTTCTGGACTTTGGAGAGCGAATTAACGGCTGGAAATGCCCTCAAATCTCAGCAAGCTTTTAATATTTGCTGGTTATTTATTTTATTTATCAAAATAGTGGTCAGATTTAAGGTATCTTAATGGGTAATCTTCTTTTTAGGAGCTCTTGTAGGATGCTTCTGCTGTAGAGGTCTTCGACCACACCCTGGAAGAACTAAAGGTTCATTAGGTCTAATTAAGTATGAAGTCTAAATGATGGAATGTGTGTACAGACTGCTGTTTAGCAGGGTTGAATGTGATTGGTTTATCTAGTACGTAGTTACTCCATTTATAGATGTTTACACTTAATATACCATATTACTTTAGCTTATTGTTTAATGATAGCTCTCTACAGGATTGTTGTTTTCTAATTAAATATGACACACACACTATGGGTGAAAATAAATCAGATTGCATTATAATACGTTGATGATTTACGTTCAAGGCTGTGTAGACTTTACATTTACTGTGAATTTGGCCATGTTTTCTGCTGTTAATCAGCCTTCTTCTTTATAGAAAACTTTCATTTCTTTTTTGTACAGCTGTCTACAAAGATAAAGCCAGATACCTTAAAAAATGACAAATTCATAACACCACAAAACCTGGCGTACCAAGCGCACTGGTCCTATCTCTCTCTGGAGAAAGGTTTCTGTACCTCGACTCCATTTTGTTGAAACGGAGCAGAAGCCTTACCGACAGAGAGAGAGGGGTGTTGATTCGGACTGTCTGGGCATTTGATGGTTCAGGTTTGGGGATTGTATGATCTGGAGTGAACAAGTACTGCAGCCGAGGGTAAAAGGATTTGTCTAGAATATTTTGGATCCGGCACCTGAAACTAGGTCATTTTTCCAGAAATAATCATCAGAGAAAGGCTTGGGAGGATGGGCGGAGTGGGGAAATGAGGGTGAAGGGAGGGTGATGCTGAGGTGATGGGGTTTGCTGCTCAGTCAGAGCTTCTCACTCATCCGTTTTCTCTCTCTGCTTAAGTTCCGCTTTGTCACCGCGACTGACAGGCCATAATTGATCTTTCACAAGCCATGATCCAGTAGCTGGGTTGATGGGGAGAAGACGGGTGCTGATTTTACTTTTTCATTTTTTATCTAGTCTGATAAATCCAATCACTTGTTTTTAATCAATATTAATAATTATGAATGTTAATCAATTTTTCACTATTATCACATTTCTATTCTCTTACCTGGTAATGCATGAGGAGGAAAAAAATGGTTTACCTGGAGAGCAACTCTCTCTAGAAACACCTGATATGACACAATAAGAGGATAATTGTATGGACTAAACTTTGTATACAAAAGCGAACTAAATGTCACGTTTGAACCTGAACGGATATATAAGTCAGAAAGATCTTAAAATTATGGACAAAATAAAATACATAGATATATTTATGTATGTGTGTATAAATATGTAAATATATGTATCGTGAAGCTAGATGTAGCCTTGAGAAAGAGCTTGAGCTGCTGAAATGAAAAATAAAATAGAAAACAACAACAGGATGTCAATCCATGCAAGGTTTTGTTTACAATGCCCATAAAACATATTTGTGCCTCTCATTATGCCAGCAATGTAGGACTTTTCTTAACGGTCTCTACGACTAGAGCTGATTGTGATCCACATTGTTGAGTTTTTATGCTGGATGCTCTTCCTGACGTAACCATTAGTTTTTTATTTTGTTGGAACTGAGACTGGACTGGACTGGTTTACGCATCATAGTGGCTAGGTAGGTAGTGGCACAGGACAATTCACCGATGGATCAGATTGTTCAGAAAAAAAAAATTTTGTTAAGTGTTTGGAGTATTTTAATAATCTTTATTATAAACTAGCATCAACTTATAGGCTCCTCATATGGGACACCAATGACTTAAGTGCATCAGAAATCGTTTCTGTCCCTCTCATGTAGGAACGAGTGTTAGAACTATTCATTCAAGCATTTTATGTTTACGGGAAAACCCCCTTGATCACTTTTTTTGTTTCTTAATTGAAATTGCATTTGAAAAGTCTATTTGCTTAGCACTAGCTTTGCACGATGCATCTTTGTGCTCAGCTTTAAAGTGATTCACAGCAGAAAATGACTCTGTCAAACGATGCAGCGTTAATAAGACTGTAGCGTGTTCGGCACTAATTCCATGATTGTGGTGCATTGTGGTGGTACATTGTCTCAGAGGGGGGAAATGTAAGGCAGAAAGAGCGCCTCAACGGAGCACAATGCTGCTGTGTGACAGCGCCGACAAAGGCGACGTCTCCTGTGAACGTCGGATGCAAAACCCACTTCATCAGGACCTTTTCTCGCTCTTTACTATCTTCATTTAGCTTTCAGCTGCTGTGTCACCTTTCGTAAAGAACGGGTTACCTCGAGAGCATTTGCTAGCAAAAAAAAACGCTAAAGAAAAGTCTTTTGTTTGCTTTTTAACTCGTTACAATAGATTAAAGGTGCAACTCATTTAGTTGGGAAGGTTTGCAAGATAAAATGGATTAGAGATGCACACACTGGTAAAGTCACTCAAGATTTTAATCAGGCTCATGAGGTTGATCGCTCATGTTCACACTTCAAATCAGTCCTGCCTGACATTGACTTCCTTCCTGAAAAGATAATTAAGTACTATTGTAGCCGGAGCCCGCTTTCACACACGTTCTACCGTTGTCCTTGTCCGGAAGTGACGGACACACAGGCCATTGTCTTTCAGGGATGGCTTTGAAAACACATTGTGAAACCCCACCACCACCACCACCACTCAATAGCCCAGGTCTAAACACAGAAAAACAGCGGTCTATTAGCCATAAGTCCAATCCCCTGCGGCCAAATTTAACAATAGAAATCTCGTTCCACCAGCAGCTCTACACAAATCACATGTTTAGAGGAAATAGATTCGCCGTCAGCTCAGGTTTTAGTTGCTCGAGCCGTTTCCAGTTCTCGCCACAGTGAAGCCGTTGATTTTTTCTTGCTTCACAGTGGTCTGAAGTTTAAATGCCTTTTCTGCAGTAGAAGATGGTCCTTATATTAGTTTGCAGGTCTGTGCTTCATTATTTAATCATTTGGATTATGAGGAATTTGTGGCAATTCGACCATACGAATAACAATTTTATCGGTTTAATGAGAGTTTTATGTCAATATCCAGAATAAGCACACAGATCGATCCACAGCTGGAGAATAGGCTATTCTGGATTTACCATTACTGTTTTGGTAAACACATTTAAACACATTTAAAATACATTGAAAAACAAAAACAACACATACATTGTGTGTTGTGACATTACAATAAATTGATACACAATGATAATTTAGTATTTGATTTCCTTATTAGAATACAACTGAAACCTTTTATTTTTGTTTTCTCGCCACAATGGATCTTATCTGCATTAACGATTGACGTAACACTTCCTATTTATCTGGGCTGGGACTAGTAAGTAATTTGTGCATCTCAGTAGCTAGTTACCTATAAAACTATTTGGCCTTCAATGAGCTCCCACAAGAAACTCATACACACAGAAAGGACTTGGCCAGCCCCACCTGGGGATCAAACACATGACTATAAATATAAGTGAATGACTTGGTGTGTGTTATTATTGGTTTTAAAAATCAAATAGTGAATGTCATAGACGTGACATCATAGTGTCATTAAACAAGTATACAATATACTTTTAGTCCAGATGTGATTTTGATGTCAAAGTCTTAACCGTTGGTAACTGAAGTATGGTACGGTACTTTTAGCCAATTCTGCAACTTTGCAACATTGGCAAAAGATCTTGGGGTATATGAAAGTGGACATATCGGGCAAAACTCAATATTTGCATGCTTTTAAATTTCGACTTGGGTATTTTTAGTTTCCATTGGGACTGCTTTTAGAAACACTTCAAGCTTGGGCAAACATCCATGTTTTCTGTAACTTTTATGAGCTCAAATATTTGTTCTGAAAGTGACCAGAGCAAAACTGCTGAGATCTTTTTGTATTAGAGTAATTTTGGTCAAAGAATTCCATGTACATGTTTTCTAACGCCCATAGACTTATTCTAACTTGTTTATTATATGTTATTATATGCCCCATTTAAACATATGCTGTTCTGTGTATTGTAGCTTGCTTTTGATTTTCATGTAATTGAATGAACTGCTTTTTTCTTTTGAAGACATTTTCTCCTGAATTTAGTTGGACGCACTGATTAGATACAGTGCTGAACGTTCTGGATTCTGGATGCCTACCGTTAAATTGTAGAATAACCGTGACTGGCCAGTCAGTGCTCTCTGGGTTGAGCATAAAAGCAAATTTAATAAAGTATGACAGACCTGTATTAATAAATGATGAGACACCAGGCATGTCTTCTAGTCATTCACTCAAGTGTTTAATCATACAGCAGCTTGTTTTTCTTTAAATAGCCACAGAAAAGAAAATGCTACAATTCTTTTGAAATCCGCCCAAACATTGCGATCGTAATGTGTGTGTGTGCGATGTTGGTGTCCTCGCTGTTTTATCAGAAGCGAAGCAGGCCGAGCAGAGTGTGTGTACCCTGTGTTTGTGTATGCGATGGGACAGCGTATTCTCCATGGCTGAGTGGATTCCGCTTTGTGTTTGCCCTCCGTCTAATCACCTATTTACTCACCCGGTGACTGCTGGCCTCCATCACTGCTTCTTTTTTCAACCCAGACACTGACCTTGAGCTTTTAATAGCTAAATCTAACCACACGACTGCATTTTCCCCCCCGCTTGTGCTTTGTTCCGTTTTACTGCCTTTTAAACTGAAGGACTAAGGACAGTCCGGGTCGTGCAAGAGTAACCGACACGCTGTGTGCGGTGTTCTCATCACTCGATTGTAGATATCGGAAATGATTTCTTTTGATTTGGTGTTTTATTCTCTACCAAAGTCAAAAAAAATCCAACCTGCTCGGTAGTATCTGGATGTTTCTGTTCATTTTCGATTCATTTGATCTCAGCTATTGACATTGCCGATGTGTAACATTTCTTTGGTTCTATATTTTTTGTTTCCATATTAATATCAACAGTAGTGTCCTAAGCTAAATCTAAAAAGGAAATGTTAAATAGAACGCCAGTAGCTGTGTTTTCTTTTTCTTTCTTTTATTTGGTCTTTTTGTCATTTATTTTTCATTCATTCTTTTTTTCTTTCTGTTTTTTTCTTTCTTTCATTTTTTTTCTTTTGTTCTTTTTGGTCTCTTTCTTTCATACATTTCTTGTTTTCGTAATTTTTTCATCCATTCCTTTTTGACTGATAAATGGACTGACTGTCTCGCTCTTCTGTCTTTTTAAACCTAATTTTGCCAGTACCTTCCAAGAAATCTTACCGCCCCCCCACCCCCTATGCCAACATTTAGGTGCAACATTTAGGTGCAATAAGCTTCACAAGCATTATATAAGAAAAAACCCTACACCCCCTCCCAGATATTAAAGCAACAGTGTAAACCCTGAAACTTTTATTGTGCAGTGATGACCAGCTGATCTGTCAAACAAACTCTGTCCAGAAAAAAGCTTAATTAAAACTAAATGAATAAAATATCATACTTTTAGAATAGAAACATGTGGTACAAAACGAAGCTTTTTTCTGAAAGTGTATGTTTTTCTCATTTTGCCCAAGTGCATAGTCTTCCAGGTAGTTTAAGCAGGACAGTGCTCTGTTTTTATGAGTCAGACCACACACACACACACACGCACACACACACACACACACACACACACACAGTGTATACACACTCCTCATTTTACCACCACCTTGGGACTTAATCAGGCTTGACTAGCTCTCAGTAAGAGTGCATTCTTCGACCCCACTTTCCTTTAGAGAAAACCCATCAAGCCACCCAGGCCCCTCTCTATCACTCCGCCATTCTCTCTCTCTATCTCGCTTTCTTTTTTTGCTCGATCGCTTGCTTGCACACTGACTGCCAGCCGTGCCACACCCTACATATTAGAAATTCATAGCCTTTTATTTCTCATTTGTTATATCTGTACTGGTTCTTTCTGTTGAAGTAAAAAACTGGGGTACTTCACTGTATGTTAACATGTTTCAAAGCTCATTCTGTCTTGTTTAATTGTAATTATTTTCAGATTCATTACTGTGTATTTTAATGGTGACTGGTGTAAAAAAATGTAGGGAGTGATTGTATGACTGAGTTTCCATACTTGGCTTTAGCTTTCTGGTCGCTTTATTGTTTATTTCGTTTGTCATTGTGCGTTACCGTAACTGACTAATAATTAAATGAGTCTGAGTTGTGACACTGTGTATGGACAGAATGTGGGATGATATAGGATTTCTATTTTCCTTTGCCATTTCTATTTTACATTTTTATCATTTAAGCAGCAGCCGTATTCAAAGCGAGCATTGAATTACAATTGAGACAGCAGATATTGTGAGCCATCGAGTCTTAACGTTCTTTCTCAAGGGCCCAATGGTGGCAGATGTGGGGCTTACCTTAACTGCTAAGCTGCACCACTCAATACTAATACTTGCACAAGTGTAAAGATTGATTTTAGTATTTGTCCTTATCTGATTTTTTTCTTCTTATTTAGTTAGTCCAGGACTTTAAATACATTTAGCCTAAATCATTAATTTGCCTTGGGATTAATAAACTGAGTCTCTTTCTCTCTCCATCTCTTTCTTTCTATGCCTATGTGTATATATGAAGAGCTCTTTCCCAAAACACGATAATCGTCAAATAAATACAAACCAGTTTCTCACACAATTCTGTTGTGTTATTAAATGTTTTCACCACTTCATTAATGTTTCTTACCAGGTGGCTGTATTTCTTTGTTTATTTTGCACTGCAAATCGTAGTTTTTCTTCAAACCACAACCGTTTTTTGGCAAAGCACGGCATTTCCTCTTAACCAATCGTTGAGCTCGGTCAGAGATCTCACCTATTCAACATTGGGGCTACCGTAAGCGAGGAGTTTTGTTTACAAATTGTTGTTTTTACTACTTTTGTTGCCTTTGGAGAACATGTGAGACCCACAGCATGTGGTAAACAACTTCATTTAGAAGAAGATAAAGAACCTGGATTAAGCACAAATTCACTATTCTGGTGATTGACTGCTTCTTTCAGTTAGATTTGATCAAACTGCTGCCAAATCTTTACCTGTTTTATGACACATCCGGTAATAACAAAACTGTTATTTAATTAGTGGATTTGTTAAATGATGTTTAGTTTAAATGCAGAACCATTTGAAATGCCTCAATGAGTGGTAGCTCAGTGATTAAAGTAACTTGACTATTTGTACGAAGGTTGCCAGTTCAAATTACATCCAGCCATCTGTCTGTCTCTCTTTATTTTAATTTGCTGCTTGGTTGTATATAAAGTACAATCATACAACTCTTTATGTTGTATATAACCGCTGCACAGCGCTTTCTAGTGAGTTTGTGCACGTGGAGAATCGTCTGCTAGGCTTTACACATGCTTGAGGCAGACGCAGAGATGTAGTGCTGGATGAAAGGGCTTGTGCCAAAGCTTTAGGAGGTGTTAACAGTGCTGTGTCTATGCTCAACACCAAGGCTATGGATGTGAGATGTTTGCATAGTTGCTTACAACTGTTTGTTTAACTTCCACTACGGGCAGCTGTACCACTTTGCTGAAGGTCGGCTCATCCAGGAGGGAGGTGCAGGATACAGAGAAGCTGCAGTAAGAGAACGGACGGAAGACAGCAGCAGAGTGGATCTGCTTCCTTTCACTTTGTGTTATGAATGTTTTACGCCTAGCGGAGGTTGTAAATATTCAGCTAATCCAAACATCCTTATCAGTGGAATGTACAACGAACAAAGGAAAGGTTTGGAATAGAGGACAGAATAGAACTGAAATGACCATCTAGGGCCTCAAGTTTTTCTTTCTTATGTTTAGTTTATAGACTTTTCAAATTTCTTTATAAAATCTTTTCTTTTAGATGAGTGGTCATCATTTGCCTATACTGAAACTTGCCATTACAGGGCATGTAAGTAACAACAAATCACACATTCTTATGAACTGGACTGTATAGTGTCAGCCAGGACCAAAGCTGTTGATGCCATCACATTGGGTGGACCAATATTTGGACCTAATCGTTTCATCTGATCGAAAACTCAGATTCACACTATTTTTCAAATTAAGAATCCTTTTCACATCTATGTTTTTTTTACACACAGGAATTATTTCTTCATATTTAGCCTAATTTTTTCAGAGAAACACACATTTACACACACTAGGGGGCAGCGGTGACTGCACATATCTAGCGCAGGGGCAGCCCTTGCTACGGCTCTTTGGGAGTAGTTAACGGATTAGGTGCTTTGCTCAAGGGCATTTCAGTCATGATCTGTCGACTTTCAGAATCGAACCTGCAACATTCGGGTTACAAGACTGGTTCTTTAACTACCAGGTTACAGTTGCCCCAGCAGGTAATTGTTGATCCTGTCATTCTGTAAATGATGTAGCTATTTTTTTTAATCCAGCCGGTTTCGACCCTATAGGGGTAAAATATGTCCGTTTTGTTGAATTTGTTTAAAAAAGATTGCTATAATGGCTACAGATGAATGAAAACGTTCTACACTTTTAACCAAAGTCAGAATGAAATGCAACCTGATATTTAGTGAACAATTCTACAGATGTTTCTACATGTTCCAAAAAGCGTAAAAAACTATCATCCATGGATTAAAAACAGCTGCACCAAAGACAATAGAGTTCACACTCGAGCGAGCTTTAGATTACCTGCAGCTTGGTGGCTGCTGTGTAAGATGGAAGCACTTGCTTATAAATCAGTTGAATTTCCCGAATACAAAGCAGTTTTTAATTAGCTGGTAAATTACACAAAATATTGAATGATCGAATCAATGGAAGCCACAATACACACCACATCCTGCTTTAATGGTTGAATATGAAGCTTAGAACACCCAGCGACGGTGTGAGGAAAATTTGCTAAGTGGATAAAAAATGTTGAATGGCTAAACATGAAAATGACATTTTGGAATATTATAGCAAACTACATGTTACATAGGAAATGCTTGTTTTATGGTTCGTGATAGAATTTACAATTTTCACAGCCCTGAGTTAGGAAGGCCTTTTATCAGTTAACTGTGGCCTAAATCATGACGACCCTTGACATCTTGACTAGCTAAGTTTAATGCATAGTAATGCTTTGCTTGCTTATTTTTAAAATGTTTAAAATCTAGAATACTTTTTACACGACATTGCTCAATCCAATCCATGCAGTGAAACACACATTTTACACACACTAGGGAGCAGCAGTGAACACACTTGCCCGGTACCTTGGACATCTTTAGCCATGACACTCAGGGAGCTGTTAGGGGTTCGTTAACCTGCTTATCAGCATTTCAGTTGTGACCTGTCGAGTCTCAGAATTAAATCGGCAACCAGATCAGACGCCCAGTTTTCTAACCACCAGGCCACGACCGCACCTAAATAACGCTCGCATGCAATCATGCACCATCATACTTTATAGGTAGACATATATCACTTTTATTATGTTTGTGTAACAGCTACTCGTCAGAATCTCTACCAAAACCATATTTTAGAGTAGCGTTTTGACCGGTGGTATGCAAAGGGCATCATGCCAAAACGGAGATGCCGAGATTCCGTCACATCCCCACATTTACACCCACAGAACAAGCCCCATATGTTTCTCCAGATGGTGCAAGTAGAAAATCTCACCGATTAATTATTTTCACTTTTATGTTTCTGACATTTGGACACCTCGGCATGTGCCATGTGACCGCCATCTTGGCCGGAGACAGCTCGTGTTGAGTTTCTAACTGGAGATGTTTCCTCACGCTGAAGACATTTACAGCACCCCAGAGCACCCCCTTGTGACCCCTCTAACTCCCTCCACACCCTACCCCCGCCTTTGATGAAGTGATAGAGGGTCTGGAAACCACATTGACCCTCTACAAAAGGCCAGGGCAGCCACAGGAAGATGAAAGAAGCCAATGAAAATTGGACAGAAATGTCACCGGAATATTAAAAACTCAGAAGCTCGGTCTGCAAACACAGGATAGTAGGTCAGAGTCAGAAGCATCAGATGTGTCATTCGCTTATTTGTCGGCTCTCCAGACTACGTTTGAGATTCCTTAAATGGATGACCACTGTCCACGGTGACTATAACAAACACCATTCGGTATAAAGAGTCTGCCAAAGAGCAGTATCACCGATGGAGAGTCACTGTTGTCCTGTGATACTGATTCAGCTGTCTATCGTGTAACTTTCTCAACCGGCTAATGGAGACTTACTGATACAGGTCGGTTGCAATGAGAAGCATATTTTACCATCCTTCCATCAGACACCGTCCATGCTGTCTGCTTGGATGCTGGGGAGATCGACAGCACAGCATAGAATCTCATTAAATAAACAAATCTAATAAGGCTAGTGTTTTCAGCTGTCTGTGACCACAAGGCACACAAAAACACCTCTGATGGAGTTACATTTCCAGCATTTATCAGATTTAATCCGTAGCGATTTACAGAAGACAGTCTGAGCAATTGAGGGGTAAGAGTTTTGCTCAAGTGCCCAACAGCAACAACCTGGCATTGGTGAGGTTTGAACCAGAGTTTTTTGGATTACTAGTCCTGTATTTTAAACAGTAATCTTTGGCTGGCAACGCACGCACGCACACACGCACACACGCACACACACACACATACGTTCATTTGTAAGGCAATTTGGTGTCTTCAATTACAGTGGCTACATGTTTTTTGACGGTGTAAGAAAGAGGAAACCCTGACACCAAGAGAGCGTGCACACTCCCTCACGGTGCCACCGTAGGATACAACAGTATTACACAATAATAATGAATTGTGTTACAGGAGAACATTTTGTGGTTGATCTTGCGGCTGCAGTGGATCATGGCGCCTTTTGACCTGGGCTTTAGCCAGAATGTTATGTCTGGACAGTAAATATCACTCTTTTTACAATGATGTTAGCACTGATTATGCTTTTTTGTGCACTATTTGGACAAGAACCCATTTTAAAAAGGAGCCTGATGAGTTGTTGGGTTTTGATTTTAATCTATAGCTTGCAAATCTGACCCAGATGAATCAGTCGTCGTGTTTTAAGCATTTTGTGATGTCACTGTCATTTTTAAAATATGCACATAATACAATGTAAACGACTACGACGATTTGTTTTTTTTTCAAGGATGCGTAAGAGAGTCGAGAAGCTCAGAGAATTCTCATCAGCGGTCGGCATTATTTCTGCCACCTTTACCCGCCTAAGTGCAGAGTCAGCAATTCTGTCACTGTCACCGAACGTAGCTTTGTTCTCAATTAGCTCCTCACTCTGAGATGGCAACGCATGCGTGAGATAGCTTCCAGCATATGAACCCTATTCAGCTTATTGTTAAAAAGAGCAGAATGAAATGTGCAAAGCACTAAGCGGCTGAGTCTAAAAGAAAAAAGAAGCAGCTCATGTGCCCTTGCCAGACAGGCACATTTAAATTGATGATGTATTTTGTGGGCGTTCTTGCTTTGCGATTAAAATGAGCACGGGCTGTTTGGTCAGCACATTTGAAAGCGGCTGAACCCTTAAACACAGTTTAAAACCTGGATTTCTTCCAGTGCTTCTTCTTTATCATTCCCTGCGCTCTTGCTGGCCCCCTTTTTTGTTTTCAATTTTTGTGTCTTCATCCGTCACAGAGGAGGCAGTATTTCCTCGGCCAATTATGGTAGACGGGCCTTGAAAATATCTTAATCAAGTGTATTGATTCGCAGAGTCTGCCTTCCTCCCCCCCTTTCACCCTCCACTCTCGGCTCGAAGGAACTACAAGGCAGCTTTGGGCGACACGGTCAGAAATCATATACGCTGTGTGCCAGTGCTTTTGCTTAGCTCGGAGGTGTTGGGATGTGTGTGCGCGGGAGGAAAAAGTAATAAACGCTGCAGCGGTAGTAAATTGTTTTCTCGTTTTTGCACCATAAGGCTTTTAGGAAGAGGACACTATAGGGCTTATGGGTAGTAAATCAGACGCATGAAATCGGGGCTTGTTGGCCAAAATATACAATGTTACAGCAGGTCATGTTCTTAGGGTTGGGCCTCATGGGTTTAGGTCTGTGTTAATCTGGGGTTGTGGTTTGGTCTGTTTGGGTGTCGTATGCCATATTTGATTATAGGAGTAAAATGGGTAGAATGTAAAAAATTTTAAACGTGCTATCTTTTTGTAAATGAGAACTTCTCCAAAACACCTGTATTAGGACAGTCAACTGACAATTGACGGACAAGTGACGATGCTCTATAACGTTATAAAATAAAAAGCTAAAAATGCTTTCGTTCTCAGCAGTCTAGCGTTCTAACACCTCATTGTGTGTTTGGAACTGTGAGTCAACATAGTCGGACATCTACGTCCTGCACCAACATAGCTGGTCATGTTTGAGTGACAGAAGGTCGGACAGGTTTTCTCTCTTTATCCAAGCACCCGAGCAACTAAGGAGGGCACAAAGACCCAAATGACCTCTCTGTTGGAACCCCAGACTGGCAGGTGATGAGAAGCAGCTGTAGATTGGACACATGTCGAAACGCTGTGTTGCGATCGGTTGTCCTTGATCCGATTGTCGTGTCACATCAGGAAAGACTGTAAGCCTTGTACCACTGATGTACTAACACTGCTGTCATGGTGGTGAATGCTCAGAACTCACACCAGACATTTTCAGAGACATGGATTGAACGATAAACTCCAGCTATGTCTAGGTTGTTAGAACTATGGTTTGTTAAAACTTCTCCAGTTCAGAGTCTGGATCATTAATTGGAGTCTTTTTCTACCAAAGTCACCCACGAGGGGTGTTTAGTTTTTAGGTCTTTAACTTTGGACAATGTCTACAGTGAACCCTTCATATTCATATCCGTATTCTGGTTAGGGACCCAAACCAAATCGTGAATACTTGTTTCCCCTTGTCCCCCCACCCCAAGTGCTTATAAGTACTTATTCTAATGGTTCTGGCATATATAGTAAGTAGTAGTATAGTAAAGTAGTAGTATTGTTCAACTGAACAAACCGTGAATAGAATTCACGACCGCTGTATTGTAAATTGCACTATACAAATAAAGTTGACATGACTGTAGATTGAAGATTTTTAAGGGATAAAGAGGGGAAAAAACTTGGAAGAAATTGTGAAAAAAATTAATTTGAGCTAATATGTAAGTGTATTTGTGATTGTAACCTCAACTGCTCAGATTGTATGCTGTCTAACATCGAATATGTTTGTTTACTTAAAAAATATAACTTTCGATTAGAAAAAGGAGGGACAGTATAGAAAATACATATACTAAAATGTTACAGATTCTTACATTTTATCTTTTGTCTGATTTCTGTTAGATATAATGGACTGTGTGGACTTTGGGGCTGTTTTTGGGATGATGATAGCGGCATAATTCTTGTGCTGTGTTGCTAACTTAGTAAATCATTTGCCAGTCCTGGTTTGATGACCTGTGATAGATGGAATAGCCTGGGCTGTTACCCTGGTGTTTTCAATAGGTGTTTTATATTGGACCACCACTATCAGCTTGTTTGGTATCCACACAGATATGACTGGCAATAGTAGAGGAGGGACGATTAAAGCCCTGCAGTGGATTTAGAGCTAATTCCATCATATTTATGTCTTGTATGAAGTGTTCCTGTAAAACCAGACTGGGTGGTAAAGAATCCAGACCTAATAATGACTGAGCTCACTCAAGATGTACAAAGAATTATTTAAAAAGGAAAAAAAACATGAATATCTTTGGTTTGTACAAATGCAGATCTGGATTTGGAAGAAATGATTTAGGACCTTTGAGAGAGATGATTTAGGACCTGGATTGAGGGGAGATGATTAAGTGGGTGGGTTTGCAGATCATTGGCATCCTGCGATCACTGGCCATTCCTCGGATAAATGAAATTCTCAGTAAAGTCTAAAAAAGAAGTCTGACTGGACCCTTTTTAAACATGTTGAGAATGTAAATTAACTGCATCCTTCATCCTTTATATCACAGTTTAGCTCCGAATCCAAAACAATTCAGATCCCTTTTTAATAATATTTGACTTATTCATTCCTATATAGAGATCATTTTTATTCATATCTATTCATTCCGCACACTCCTGTTCAAGGAGGACCGCACTCAATAAGAAAACAAAGCACAACTGCTTCAAAACACTATTGTGGGGTGCGAGACATACTCTAAGTGTGAATGAAATATGAATATGAGCTCTTATTTATTATATTTAAAATTTCATAATGAGGTAGCACTGTCGTCTCGCAGTAAGAAGGTCTTAGGTTCCATTTCCAAGGCTGTATGAGCTGCCAGGAGTTCTCATTTTCTCTCCTGTCTTGCGTGACTGTAGTCTGGGAGCTTCTGTTTTCTCCTACAGTCCAAAAAAACATACAGCCAGGTTAATTAGAGACTAAATTGCTGAAGTGACCGCTTGTTTTGTCTGTGTGTCCCGTGCCCATTGAGGAGCTAAGAAAGACTCCACACACAAATACATACTGGTACTGAGTAAATACTAAAGTTCTCTATGCACTCTGGGAAAATGGACCATTCCTAAAATGCATCAGTGTAACACAATATCTTGAAATCAATATGAGATGTGTACCGTACAGGCGTGTCGACACAGG
The DNA here is from genome assembly GCA_028565875.1 of Hoplisoma paleatum. Taxonomy (NCBI): domain Eukaryota; kingdom Metazoa; phylum Chordata; class Actinopteri; order Siluriformes; family Callichthyidae; genus Hoplisoma; species Hoplisoma paleatum. The sequence goes on from JAOTRQ010061541.1 coordinate 16,616, forward strand.
ATTAGAAACAAGCAGGCAAGTCTTTGCGGGCTTTGTCCTTGTTCTAGGATTGATGGCTATCTATAAATTCAAAGGGAGGTCACTACAAGCATTTCCCGTTCTGATAACCTCCATGCTGAGCGGCAAATAGGAGAGAGGGACTCTGGGGGTTGGGAAAACGGGGAGCTAAATAATTCACCAGTTTTTCTCCGAACAGGGTTTAGGTCTGGTGTCAGAACGGAGGAGGGCTCCAGACAGACCATCACCCCCCATCATGCGAGGAGTGAGGTGAAGAGAGGCGGGTTGGGCTCTAGAAATTGGGATTGATTTAGGATGAAAGGGAGGACGGTGGAGGAAGCCGTCGGAGAATTGAATGGCTCGCTTGGTGGTCCTATTGGTCCGCCTCATTTTTCTTGGTCCAGCGCTTCTGTCATGAGCAGATGAGAGGGGAGGCAATTAATAAGCTTAAAGCCCTCTTGCCCTCAAGCTCCCTAAATCTCATCACTGTCTGCTAAAGGAGTGATGGATCAGTGAACCATTGAAGTGACCGTCTTGGTACCCTCTGGCCAAACACACGGATAAGGACGCGCTTTAATTTCCGGCGTTCTACTAGTCATCTAGGTCATGTAGCTTTGTTTTTTTTTTTTTTTACATCATCTGTTTTATAGCATCTCGACTATGTGGCCCAAGCACCTAAGGGTTAAGGGCCAATGTCAACTTGCTTACTAGTCCAGTATCTAAACCACTACGCTGTACTGGGTAACAATAAGTTATAATAATGTTGGGCTTGAAAATTGAGCAATGGTTAATATAAATCATACATGGGATTCAAACCCTCATAGGATAAGCATCTTTATAAACATAATTAAACATGTCAGGTGTATGGATGGCTCAATTCCTGGTGATAAACCCAGATCTTTGTTCCTGTCAGGTGAAAGAGCTTCCCACTGAGCCACCATGCTGCTCAAATGTCTAGATAAATATCTTGATCAAATTGAAATGGATAAAACTTGCAAGCTACTTTGAAAGGCTTGCTAACTGTGTTGAGTTAAACGTTGAGCAACGTTGCGACACAAGCATTTTAGCTTGTTTCATGAGCCATCAAAACGCTTTTTGAATATAATTCAAGCTAATTCTTTGCGTTTCAAAGTACGAGCTACACTTCTTGAAATGATACTTTATTATCAAATAAAAAAGAGAACTTGATTTGGCACGCCAGTTGTGTATATTCCCACGAGTACCATTGTGGGTCATTTCGGACAACTAGGAAAGGTCTTTAAGGTCAGGATGGACCATGGCGTGTACCAACCTTAACGCTCATATGACATCCCCAGATTGCGTCACTCAAGTAGACTCGAATGTCTACAAACAAATACACTATTATTTCTCTTATCTGTTCATTCATTGTCTTGGAGAATGGCAGATTTACCCATGCTGCTCTTCTTCCTTCAGGGAGAATACTTTCAGTAGGGGGGCACGTGCACAATGCCAGCCTTTTACAAACCATGAGAACGTTTGAAGGAAGTGGGTCAGTCAGATAACAGTTAAAATCGTATTCTTCTCCATTGTAGTTTGGTCTCCGTTGGCTGTGCTGGTAACATCGAGGGCTGGAAGAAACCGATTTATGCAGAAATGGAATCCGAAGTGAACGTTTCCACCCCGTCAGGTTGATTTAAGAACCTGTTCCTGCACGTTAGTGTAATTGCATGCTGGCTGGAGACTGTGCATTGCCTGTCTAATTGGCAGTGACTGCTAGGGATCAGCGAGACAGCGCAGCGTATAGGACGTGTTGAAGGAAAGGGTTAGCGGGAGAACGCCAAGCAGCCACGCTAACCCGAAATAGGCATGTGTGTTTACCCAGCACCTGTTCACATGTAATACGAGGCCTTTGCATGTGTTTGAGCATTTCTGTACATGGAAATGCTGTGTACATATTTGCGGTCGTACTTTCAGGTCATTTTTAGCGTGTGCTCATGAATTTGATGCCGTTATTGCAAATGAAAAGAATTAGGGAAGAATTATGAGGTCTTTCAATAAGTGGACATATTAAAATATTAAATAACCCAAAGATCAGATACAACAGAAAATAGCACGTGTTAAACATGACATTAAAAATACCAACATATACATTTAAAATTAGACAACTGTACACATGCATGTAAATCATAATGTCATATGCACAATCTGTATCTGGTAGATGATTTATATATTTATACTTTGTAAACCTGTTGTACTACATGCCTTTGCTGTTATAACAATGTAAATTTCCCCACTGTGGGACTAATAATGGATTATTTTATTTTATACACACACACACACACACACACACACACACACACACACACACACACACACACACACACACACACACACACGCATGATTGTCATTGGGATCTTCAGCCTTGTTGTTGCAGCTCTCATCGGTATCTTCCGAATTAGTACGCCGATACTACGTTGTATTGTATTCAACATACACCGAGAATGGAATGCATTTAGGTCGCGTTCCAATTCACATACTAATCCACTAAGTAGTGTGCAGAGTAAACATATTGCCGATAGTGCATCTGTGTTTCACTGTGTCACATAGGACATGGTTTGAGACACAACCGGCACTACTTGCGCTAGCTACGTTATCCTGTCAGTGCAGCTTTGAGCAAGAGCAACGTTTTACACACACATCAAAATAGAGTCGGAAATGTTGGAAATATTTCTTTATATTTGATAAAGTCAATGACTCGGCGCTGCTCTTCTCTCTCCATCTCTCTCTCTCTCGTTATAAATGGAGCTGTGCTACTTGTTAGATGCATCACGAGCACTTTGTAAACAACAATGAAGAACGATGATGTCGTGTACGCACAAAGGTGCTGCACAGAATGAACACATTTTATTGCAAGGTAGTCTTTATAAAACCGAATGTATCTATATGTCTAAATAAATGTATACGTTCTGTATCTTGCAATAAAGGATTTACTCGAAAGCTACTCGAGCATCTCATTATTACAAGTGTGTGTGACACGCAATCCCTTATAAAAAAGATTCAAAGTTTATAAACCGTGTTGTGTTTTGCGGCTCTCTTTTGTAGTTATATAATATTAGTATAGTGGTTAACATGAAAGTGTAAGTAAATACATCTGCAGCACAGACTTGCCATGGCATGGCATGACTTCCTTTATCATTCGGACCAGGAAATCAACCCACCAGGTGCCAATTTGCACACCGAAGTTCTGCACAAACTCACTGCTGGACGATGACAGGGTCAGTAGTTCACTCATCCAGCCAGCACTGAACCACTTTGGCCTCTTAATCTGTGGTTTGAAGCATGGCGAAAGCCACCTTTTAAGCGCGCGCGCACACACACACACACACACACACACACACACACACTGATGGCTCGCATATGGATGCAATTAGGGCTTGTTGTAGTTGCACATTCAGAAGTAGCTTCCTCTATTGTCCCTGCTTGTAAACCCTGCCAACATTTTCCAAACATTTGCAAACATCTGATCCCGAACAGAAGAGGCCACGAGCTGAGACTTTACATCTGGCTCACTGCTGTTTGCACTGCGAGTGTGTAATTTCAGAGCAGCAGGTCCTAGGTGTAAAACAGCCATTATCACTTTTAGCTAACAGTGGCGTTTCTCTACTGGTCACACACTGCACACAGGCTTTTAGCTCTCAGGAATTTTCTCGGATATATTTTTTTATTATTATTTTCAGCTCTTTTGGACATGTTTGTTTATGCTTTGTTGTTGTTGTTCCATAAAGCGCTTTTAAAATGGTCCGAACTCTATGAACCTGTGCATGGTTTTAAACCGTGGCACTGTGATTCAGCTGTTTAGGTCTGTGCCACATAAGCACATGGGTCCTGGTGACCTGGCTTAGTTTGACATGTTTTTTTATTACTATTCTGTATTTTAAAACACATTCATTTGAGAAGCATTTTGAACTCTTTGCTCTTAGCTTGAACGTTATAGAGCACAGGATGTCCTGTTGGTGTGTGGGTGTCGCTTAGTTTGCTTATTACTATTTTTCGCACTTTGTATGTACATGTTTGTGTTGTTTTTAGTACATTATAAACTTATATCTGTTCACAGCCAACATGCAGGTTATGATGATATATCGCCTTATATGTAACACACCATGTTGAAAACCTATTGTTGATATAAGGGTATATATGTATGTTGTATAATTTTACATAAAAAGTTTATTCTACTGTCCTATTATAACTTTGCATCAGTCGGAAAGAGATTCTATTCACGAAAGCTTCATTGAAAAAGTCCGTGTACTCGATTCGGACACATCTCAACTCCTACGCTTTCATAGGAGCAGTATATTCTCCGGTATGATAGTTGCTAATCTCTGTTGTCATGCGTCACCCTGAACCTGGCCAGCCCTGAATTAGATCACAACGCTTCCAGATGGCTTCAATTGAATTATTTAGTGTGGAGGGGGGGGAAAGCAATTCGGGTCAGGCACAACTACACAGAACGAGGTGAAATGGTGGCTACGGCTGTGTGTGTTTTTACTGGGGCTCCGGGGCGAGTAAATTGCGGCCAGACCCGCTCGTAAAAGGTCACTATTTAGGGTCAGTGCGATAGAGAACCAAACAATAAAGAGTCGTCTATTCGTTATTTCTTCGTCTCGACAATTCTCGCACCAAGCATAGGCACAAAGTGACAGTTTCAAAATGGCAATTGCATTGTGGTGGTAATGAGAAACGTGTTTCGATTCTAAAAAGCACGTTGATAGAAATGACTTCCATATGAACACCATGATAAATGGGTTCCCATGAGCGAAGCTAATGATGGCAGGATATCTGAGTCAAGCCAAAGTTCTCAAAGGTCTCCAACTATTTATCTCTTAATCTTTTCCATTAACGATACTTATTCCCCCCCACCCCCCATATATCTTGGAATGCCTGAGTAACCGCTCTACTGCGACGAGAATCAAATTCATGAGGTTTAAACAACTGACTGGTTCGCTTTGGATGAAGGGAACCCATTCATACAGTATATTTATATTAATTAACTTTATTTTAACACAACCTCCTAATTATTTAGCTTGAAAAGCAGTTTATTTGGGCAGTTAGAGTAACCTACCATATGTTTTCACATTTCTTCAGTTTGAGATGAGTTCATATTGGGCTCACTGGAAGCTACCTCATTATTCACTTAAAATAATGGATCTTAACCCACCTTTTTGTAATTAACTGGATCTATTTCCCGGTACACAAAGCAAACTTGTATAAATACTTGATAGGTTTGGTCTGAATGAATTTTAGTGGCATTTATCAAACCCTTGTAAATGATGAACTTGATGAACACATCCAGCATTATGAAAATCAATGAATAATACAAATAAAGAATTATCCTCACGTACATTAATTTATCTGGAAAGTCCCATAGCAGGACTTTGTGGTGTATTGTTACATCTGTAATGGTCTTTTTATAGGTCCAACCACATGCCAGTGGTACCAATACCACACACATACAAATTTATAAGATCCACCTTCTAGCAAAACAAGCCCAGAATTTATAACTACTTGGTAAAGTGAAACCAGGACCTTATTTTACGCCATTTATGGATTAAAAACTTCAATTAAAATCCATCCTCTGTTCCTGCTAACATATCAACACCATCAGAACAAATTGTTACCATACAAACTGCTGGTTAATCTTCAGTACCCCTACAAAACGTCTTCGATTCTTATAAGCACTCCTACACCATATATGGAAAAATCGTGTTATTAGGCTACACATAGGGAGTAGAGTTTAGAGTTCTTTAATCATAGATACTTACAAATTTATTAAGAAAGCAAATCGACCAACTCATTTGATGTTTAATGACTATCAGCTCGCCATTACAATTGCCAACAGATCTGATATGGTGTAAAGAAACAAACAAACAAGCCCAAACACATAAAATAGATCTAAATTTCATTTCATTGTTTTCCCTTGTTAAGGACTGGACGGAGAGTTAGGAAAGAGAAAGTAAATAAAAAGGGCTTGAGCTCTGTGGAGAAGTGAAAGCCACCTGGTCTTTTTTTAGTCCTCGACTGATGATTTTATCATGGATTCAGGTTTCAGAGCTGCCAAAGGCCAAGCTAAAGACAACAAACATGATTAGTCATAAATTTTAATCAACCACCACTGTTTATCTGCAGAGTTTCAAGCCAGCATGTGGCTGTTCATGATTTACGAATCAGAACAAGTGTCTGCAGATGAACTTGTCTAAAATCAACAAGATCATTTAGAGCCGATGGCTTTTCCAAGTTTGACTTGTCATTTATACGACTTGTCGTTGTTTGTTTGTCTTTCAAGGATTTACACCGAGACAGAATATTATTAAGACATTAAAGGTGTTCTGGACTCAAAACCCCCTTTCGCCTTGTCTTGGTTGAATAACGTAGTTGACCCACATTCAAGAAGTGCTGGACATGCTGAACTAGTGTTCTAGTTTAATAGAAAATTTACTTTATATCTTATAAATCAATTTTGAAAAAACCTGTGAAAAAGTGTGACATCACATTTATCCCACTGCCCTCCCCCACTCTTACTCCATCATAAACGAGTTTGACAGTAAAGACCAAAAGGTTGCAAATAGCTGCAAAATGGCACGTTTTAAACACCCCTCCTCCCCATTACACCCTAACATAGCGTCATGAGGGTGTTTTTTAATGAAGCTTTTGATGAATCACATCAGAGAACCAGAATAAATACCTCGTTCAACCATTCGATATCACCTTTAAGTATCCAGTTATCCATTTTCACTCCTCTCTACTGATGTTGACTTGTGAAGAAGCTTTGAAAATAGATTTGTGGAATGAATAATTATAAAAGAGAAAATGTTGTGAAGAATAAGTGTGGGCACTTACGACAGTATAATGCAAGTTCAAGAGCTGGTATTCACTAGGGATGTAATGATACTTTCTACCCACAATATGATACGATTCAAAAGAAAAGGGTCACTGCATAATTTATTTATTTATGTATTTTTACTTCTGAAAGAAATGATGACACATGATAGTTTATTTTTTATTTCTCGACGATAAACTATACTACGGTTGATTTTAATATATAATATATTCATATAATATATATGAATGTGCATCGTTTTTGAGATAGGTACACACACTCCCAAACAAAACAGCTAATTAAATTAAGTGTATATATATATATATATATATTAGTGGTGGGACTCGATTAAAAAATTTTAATCGAGTTAATTATAGGGTCTGTAATTAGATAATCGCAATTATTTTGCTACTAAAATGTTGAATGAATGCACGTATATTCTTAACAACAAACATGTTTATTGCTTTT